>LGRX02005420.1:0-11491 GCA_001247695.2 Cymbomonas tetramitiformis
CTCTCAAGTGGACCCAAAGGTGCGCTCTCAAACACTGTTTCTGTCGAATCGTAGAGACGATGCACAGGTGACCCGATTTTGTTTTTTGAAGACTGACGAAGGATGTACATTAATTGAGACGCTTAGTGCGGAGGGACAGGCGGATCTTCTCCTTGATGAAGGAATGGCTGCAGATGATAGCAAGGAATATTTTGCAAAAAAAGAACAGAGGCGAAAAGAAAGGCAAGCAAAGGAGGCAGCCGAGGCGTAATTTAGCAGTGGCTGCATGTATTGCTCCAGGCATATATTAGTACGAACAAATATTAGTGCGAACAAATTTGTGCCCATGTGTTGGACTGTTGTACTGGTGCCATGTGCTGAACCGATTGACGATTCAGCTGCTGGCTGATAGCTTGCAATGAGTACCGTGAACCCGTCATCAGTATATGAATTACTTCCGTTTCGGAAAGTGGCGTTTTACTGGATACCTTGTTTCATGAACATCAGTTATCTAGTATTATTGTTGATGCATACAATTTAGACCCAGTGATTTAGAGCAGGTATAGTCAGCATTTCCTGCATGGCGGCATTAAGCATTATTGCGTACTTGATCCTCCCTTGTCGTTCGGAGGTGCTGGGAGATGGGAGGTGATGCAATTTGTCATATGGACAGTGCATCGTCCACTTCCCTCGCTAACCCCTGGTGTCCTAGACCGAACACCAACCTGGGCACCATAACTCCAATGATGGACTATTTGTGGCAAAAGTCCAAAAGGGCGATTTTGATAACACTTTGTTCAGCTTCTAGTATGCGCTCTGGATGACGCCTACCAGCGCAATTTCATTCTCCGTTTTAACTAGAGAACTGTATGAATTCCACGACGTTAACACAACTAATATCGTAATATGCACACGACGTTACTGCCTATTACACTAAAAAGGACCGGACGAATGATGTTTGTAAGAATATGCCGTTGTGCACTGTACAAACGGATAGGAGCAATTTGTAAATGTATGATTCCCCTCCCCTTTCATTATCGATAAACACATCAATGATCGATGGATGCGAGAGTGCTAAAAAAGATCGCCGACGCAAGATTCGCCCATCGTATATATGGATCGAGTTAGTTTGCCCTGTTAGTGAAGGTATGTCAGACAATGCGTTCCAAAGTTTTCTGTGTGCCAATGTGCCATTATTCGTCAATGTAGTATATAAAGCGTTTCGCAGTGATTGACCTGTACCCTGCCTTTCGGCGTAGCTTTATTTCCGTGAGTTAATAAGCACTCGCCATAGACTCCGTTGGCTATAGGATATATTTTTAACTTGAGTGATTGCCGAGCCCATTGGGTTCCCATCTCCGTTCGGGGAAAAAATCCTAAATTGATATCAACGATTTGCACTGCTCCGTAAGCACAAGTTTAATCAAATTTTATGTTACCCATGTTCATTGCTGATGGTGTAGTATGCAACTGCGACAGTGTTTTGGCATATGGGGAAAAGGAAAGTCAGTTCAAGTCCCAAAGATGTTAAAACTCGTAGGACAGCCAGCATGATCATCAGGAGGACGTCCAAAAATATTCCCGCAAGTTCGGTCCTGGTGTGAGGACCCAAGCCGATTCGGGTCCTCTCACAACAAGGACCGCGGGATAGTAGCCACTGTAACTACTGTACGGACGTCATCCAAGGCAGAGACCCATACAGACCACGGCTTGGGCGGCCTAATGTTGCCCCTCCCTGGACCCTTGGCTGATCACTGCGAGGGTGTCCCATACGGCACCCCGTTTTACGAGGCACCACCCGAGTTCTACGGAGTTCCACGATCCCCCGGGCAGCCGCTTCACCCAGAGGCTCAGCCTCAGTGCCTCACCCCATACCCTCTCCCCGTCAGCCTTATAGGGAGCACCTCCGCCGTGACGGAGCCACGGGGTACACAGACAGCGACTCAGAGTCGATCGACGGCACATACAGTAGTTCCACTTCACCGGCTTCAGGCGCCGACCCTCCTCCTCGGGTTTCCTTCAGGCTACAAGCAGAATCTCGCAACACAGCCGAGTGATCGCCCACCCGAGGCTGGTATTAAGGAACGTCCTGAGACACTGGTTAAGACTAACAAAAGTGCCAGGTTCTGCGGCTGTGACACATATTTCCGCGTCGGGGTTCCAGTTGATTCTTCTCCAGATAGAACGGCGGGTTGGTGCGTGAAAAGCGCACCCATCGAGAGATTCGTCCTGTCAACTTCCTCGAGAACACCGATAATTTACGCAGCACTCCGTATCGCGCCTCTACCCGTGGCGTTCTTACAGAGCCCCTCTCGAAGTCCTTCCACTACGTCGAGAACGTTATCACCGTCCTGAAGGCTCGTAGGTATCAACCCAAAAGTTCTACTGGATTCACATTGCGGAGGGAGACAGCGCGAAGGAGGACTTCCTTGCGCTGCGTTCTGCCATGGTAACTGTACTCGACTCCGTCGACTCCATTGAGGCCGCCAAGATCTTCGACTTGGACTTGGCTTACGCCTCCGTCCTACAATTACGACGTCAACTCCATCGTCTTCACCATGTTGTCCGTCTTGCTTCGTGGAGCGGCCCTCGACGTCTACCACTCCACCGCCAAACACCATCCTTTTGACGGACGTGCACTTCTCCTTCGTCTTCATTTCGAGGTGGAGGGCGTGCAGCGTGGCGACAGAGGCAGATTCATGGAGGAGATTTGTGCTCTTCGTATTGACGAGCGCAAGGACCCCCACACCATCCTCAATAACTACGGACGTCTTGGAGATGAACATCGCGTCTACCACGCTGACTTCTCCGACGCGGACCTCGTCTGGACGTTTCTGGTGGTGCTCGAGAAGTCCGCCGACGTTTCCCCCTACGAGGTCCCCCTCTACCAGCACATCATTGAGGACCTCAGCACCACCACCGTCGCTTCATCCTTCGACACCGTCGCTCTTCGCGTGCGGCGGGTCTGGCAGCGTGAGGGCGCGAGCCGTCTTGCCCGCTTTCCCCCGCATCCTGTGCCTGACTCTAGTGGTGACGCATGGGCTAAGCAGCCTTCTGCTGGTGCTAGGGCTTACGCATTTAAGCCCCGCCCTGTCAAGCATGCAGGAAAGATATTTTCCGTTGAGCTGGTATACGGCCCCAAATCAAAGTTTGTTTCGGCCCGCCTTCGGTCCGCCCGGTCCAAAGAACAAAAAAATGCCCGAAATTTTAAAGCTTAAGTATGGGAAAACGCAAAATCGCAAAAATCTCATCAAAATTTTAGAAGTTTGCGCCAAATTGGTTCGGCCCCAAAGCAAATTATCTTTCGGTCCCTCTTCGTCCCGGGCCTCATTTTGGCGACTCAGTTCGGCCCGGGGCCGGCCAATCGGGGTAAGATATCTTCCCTGCCAGCATGCGATTGGCAAGTGGCAGGACACTGGAGGCCCTTATCCTGCTTGGGAGGGCAGTGGCCGTCCGTGCTTGGCGTGCCACAGGATGTGGGGACTCACCGACCCCCATGCCGACACCAACGGCATCTGCCCCTGGGTGTGTGCAACTGCGTACACAAAGGGGCGCCTAAGGCGCCTCCGCCGAGACCTGCCCCACCTACTGCACCTACTGATTCTCCGCAGGCAGTGGGCGAGCCGCAGCAGCCTGCGGCGTTTACATTTCGGCCGCATGCCTTGGCGGACTCCCTCCCTGACTGACCCTCTGAACGTGCTCACGGAGTCGGCGCTGGACGATTGCCCCTCTGCCGACGACGATGGGCCGCTCAACCCTTCTGCTTTCGCCATTGCTGTGGCGGCAGCGACGATGACGATGTGTGCTGGCCTGCTCTGGCCGAGAGTCCAGTTTGGATTCCCAAAATTGCCGGCGAGCATTTCTAGCAACCTACGGTCACTGGCACTTGGCTACCTTTCTGCATTTGAAATCAGCGCGGGCGGATGCCACTCTAGCTGAGCTGAAAAAGTTTCCTTAGGTTTTCAGATGTAGGATGGCCGGCAGGTCTTTTAACATTGTTTCTTGTGCCACCTCTCTCCTTCAGGAGGAAGTGGTCTCACGGAGAGAGAGATCTGACCCCCCATACGAGGTGGGGATGTGTCTCCTGTGTTTCCCCCTTCGCCGAGCAGTGTCACAAGTCACCTGCCGGTGTCACCGTGACTGTCCATGCACAAGCATAAAACCCTAAGTATTTTTGTGTTATGCATCTTAGTCACCCGAAAGTCGGTGCTTCCTGCTGTGCTCCGACTGTAGTATATATATATATATATATATATATTGCTTATATATATATATATACCCACCCGACCGAACGCGATATCGCGTCTTTCTTCAAGGGTCTTGAATGAATTTGAAGAGATGTCAATTGACTCTTATAGCCGAGTCGAATGGCCATTCAAGATTCAACACAGTTTTTCCCCTTCGGTACTCAAGAGAGTACTCAACCGCCGGGTAATAGCCAATTGACACTACTGTCAAGGGGAGTAACTATAGTACTAACGAATAGTAACTATCACTATCATAGTTACTCCCCTTGCTACTTTTAACTTTACGACTCACTTGTCACTGTGACGCGCGCGTTGGATGACACGCACTGCCGAGTTCTGACCAGGCATCCCTGACAGGCAGGCCCCTGAGTCAGAGTATCCAGACTGAGATCGTGACTAGGGTACGAGTACGGGTATAGTTCGCGTGACCGTTCCGGGTTTAGGTTTAGGTTATTAAGTCTATACTTCTCAATATTCAAAAGTAGCACTCGACTGCGTTATCTGATATTCCTGAATATACCGAACGGGTATATCATCCTAGATTGTGACCCCATTCACGCTAATATTTCTATCACTGCTTCGGCCATGATTGGCTAAGCTTTGCCGCTTGGAGTAGGTGGTGCGTGGACGCGTGTTGCGTCTACGCTTGGGACTATGCCATGTGATCATTGATGAGCTGACGTCACGGTGAGGATCGCGACAAGAAATTGGTTTTGAGTTTACATTCCACCTTGGACAGACGCCGGACTTCGCGCATCGCGGCGCCTTGCTGGACGGCAAAGCTAGCTTGCCGCAATTCGACCTCTTCACACCGCACCGCCGCCTCGACGAAGCTGCATTCCGGTTTCGCTTTTCCCGACCCGCTGGCAACACGTGTCCACAAACGCACCGCCGATCTCCTGCAGGTTTTAAGAGAAATGAGTGCTGCAACCACGAGAGCGAGGAGGCGTCTGTTACTGGACAGTGACATCGACGCCTCCATCAGACTGCTTCCGGCAGTAAGGGACTCCCCTACACCATCCACACCGCCTGTCCCTGTTCCGGCAGCTCCATACGCAAATGATTCCGATGAGTATGTGTCGCACTCTTTATATTTAATTGATCGATATTCAATTGTATTGGAATTGCACAGTGTCGCGACTGTTGAGTATAAATATAACTTAGCACTGTAGTATCATTTTAAATATGACTTATTTATATTTCAAAATAAGATGAAGACTTTTATTGACGGTATAAATATTTGGATGTGGTCGCCACGTTTTTATGCGACATGAGACGCAGTCCGCAAAGCTCCCAGAACGAAGGTTGGTGACACTACAGTTCTTGCATCATCAATTTCCTCGTCCAGAATCCCATTCTGGACGAGGATTCTTTTCGCGCGCGAACTTTGCATCTTTATTCCTAAATCCTCAAAAGCGACCATTTATATAATTTATATGTCATTTATACTGATCTTCAGAACAAGGAACGAGGAACAAATTTTCAGCCACCTCCAGAGGTGTCTCGAACTTTTCTCCTCGTTTTGTGGAGTCCTCGCGCTGGGCACGCGAATAAATTTGAGCCACGTGGAGTGAACGTGGATTCATATCTGCCGAGTTCAGAATTTGTGAGGCGAGATCGCGTTTCATCACTCCGAATTTCGGGAACAACAATAATAATAATAATCATATAACATAACATTTACGCTGAGAATAATGACAATGCCATGAGTCCGCTGTAATGTATCCTGCAAGCAGGCTGTGCCAGGGAACACTAGCCATGCCAAGCCATTCGATTGGCATATTGTATTTACGCGTACTGGGGCAGTGAAATGGATGGCAATGGGCTCGGAAGGGGACTCCCGAGCCATTGACTTCGTACTATGGGGAGCGAAAGCCTGGACTTGATTATAGCTGGCAGCATATTATCGTCCACCCTTCGGGTGCGCTACGCCGCTGGGAGCGTAATAGGGGCGGCGGCTGGTTTCTGGAAGACGCCACTCAGTTGAAGGCGCCGGTAGCGCCATTCTCATTACCGATCAGCAGCATTGGGCACGGGCATCCGACGATTGTGACTGACGATGACGAATATCGTGGAATTCCCTACACGGGGCGTAAGCCTGTACACTCAGCGCCTACAGACAGTGACGATTCGGGTACAGGCGCTGTGTCCTGGAGTAAGGAGAAGTTACCAGATTCTGATGACAATGATGACGCGGGTGTCACTAACAGTAAGGAGAAGCTACCAGGTTCGTATGACAACGATGACGCGGGTGTCACATATGACATGGACACTGCCAGTCCGAAATGGGAGCCAGCTTCGCCCGAATATGATGACACTGAGGATGACGTCAGCGAGTTCGATGACTTGGTAGCTGACGATGCTGAAGAACAAGCTGAAGCTCGAAGGTTGAAGAGACTGGGACTGCAATTGATCATGGATGAGAAGGGTGAACTTCATTGGGTGCCAAAGGGCACCTCCCCGACCTCACCTGTTCAGCCAGAGGATCCGCCTATCACCAAGCAGGAGTCTGAGGCCATATCTGAGGATGCTCCAGCCTCTGTGGTAGAGACTGTTCATGCACCACCGAAGAAACCTTATGGGTCAGATACTGGATTGACTTCAATGGGTGAGAATAAGGCTGGGGTGTCTGAAGAGACGAAGAGGCAACCTAGGAAATATCCGAGATGTTGGACACATGAGTATATAACTCAATTGAAATGCTCCATAAGCAGTGACAGTGATGAAGAAGAAGTGCTTGACGTGGCTCCTCGTAGGAAGAAAGCAAAGATCAGCAAGGGACAATGAAATCAACTGTCTTGATTAGGATTGTCCAAATACAGATTCTCTGATTAGGATTTGTATAGGTGGCAGATGATGATATGCCAGCCGACATGGGACAGATCGATTAGAGATATGAACTGCGCGCCTTGAAAGTATAAGACCTGAATATTGCCCATTTGGAGGGGTTCTAACTTGAATGGCTACTGCCCCGTGGTTCGGTACTATCACAAGTACCAAGCCTTATGCTTCATTATGGGCACTAGAGGGGGTGTATGTGCCCCATGAAGGTTTCGAAAAATCATTTAGGACCCTTTTGATTTATTGTTGTTGCTGAAATTTACTCCCATCGACTTTAGGTATGTGTATGCGCGGCATGCTTTCGGTAGGTGAAAGACCATAAAATTAATTAAAATTTTGGGTACTATTACAAGTACCCGCATGTTTCGCCGCATAACTCCCGCTACACGCTCCGGATGAAGATTCGGAGACCTATGTTGACAAGTTCGCGAGTTGCCCGATCTGCAGTGTCTCGTCAGATTTTCCATCCGGCCTCATCTTGACGCCAAAATTTGCGGTTGAAGTCGAGGGGGTAAAGAAAACTGGGTATTTGCAAAACTAAGCAAAAATTGAAGGCCAAAATTTTGCTACCCAACGGCATTCGACGCCCTCGTGCGCCCCAAAAACGTCTGTTATAGACCAATAGCGCATAACGCAACTCAGTTTGGGTGCCTGGGACGAAAATATATGAAGGGTAGCATCTCCATATCAAAGGAGGGCCTCGAAAAGAAATCCGGCGTTTCGGTACTTGAGATAGTACCGAAACGCGTTTCGGTACTATCTCAAGTACCACGGGGCAGTAGCCATGAAGTAACTATTTGGAGGAGCTGTTGCTCAACCTGTTAATTTACTGGTCAATCTTTCCTGCCATAAAGATATTGCAATTGCTTGAATTGTAGCCTTGTTCAACTGTTTATCTAGAACATTGCAATTTTGTACACTGCAAAATTGCCGACTACGGACCTGTGCCCCAAGATTGAAGCAGATTACCTCTGACTGACCCTTGAGCTCCGGCTCGGATACAGTCACGTGCTCAAGAAGTCTTCACTTGGAAGTGGTATTGCTCTGCGCCCTTTTGCCCCCTGACTTTCACCCTGCATGCAGACAGGCGATTTTCCAAGACTGTTATGCTGCAAAATGGTCAGAAAGGGGGAAAAGAGGTCGCCAGCAACTCAAATTTACCGGGATTAACAGCCAGATTGACCCGAACGGAGAGTGAAAAGTGGACCAGTGGTCAGATTGAGAAAAGAGGACCTCGGAGACAGTTTTAACGTGGACACAAAAATTCCTGACGTTTCTTGATAGTTTTTTGTCGTTTGGAACCTGGCCCCGACACCTGGGTCCTCATAGATCGCTACATTTTAAATTGGGATGGCCGATCGGCACGACAGAGCCAAATTAGACAAATTTGAGCCCATCAGACTACATACACACTGAGAAGGAATCGTGGTAGAATGTGGTAAACTGGTGTTAAAATGTGGTAAACTGGTGGTAAACGGCGGTAAGCCCCTATGTGGGGTGGTAATCAGGTGGTAAACGTTAAAATATTTATTTAAAAAAATAACTGACGGTAAATCATTGGTAATTTGCGGTAATATAGGTTGAAGCATGGTAAAAGCCTGGTAATTTCAGAACGGAGCGTGGTAAACGAGGATCTGGAATGGTAAATGGTCGTGGCCTAATGGTAAATGGATATAAAACTTCGCAATGTAGTATAAATATAGAGACGGAGCTGGTAAACCGTGGTAAACGAGGATCCTGAATGGTAGATGTGCAATTCTCTGGTCTGTGGCCAAGGTAGAATTGACAGGAGTGGAGCGACTGGCGAATGGCGGCCAGGTATGAACGCAGGCAGGGGTATACATCGATCATCGTTCAGTAGATAGGTGGGATGCGTCACATACAGATCGTATCATACCTGTCTCGGCTAAACCAGTAGGGAGCCGAAAGGTAGCCGATTTTAGTGGCCACGCGCACCATAGCTGGTAAGAGATAGAGGTAACGTAGCCAAGAAACCAAGTTAGGTTATTGAAGTTGAAGTTTTCAAAAAACAGTTAAACTGTAACAGTTTTTTTTTGTTTATTTAATTTAAGTAGCAGAAGGTCGAGAAAGAAAATGGCTGGTAAGTAGTTTTACTTTTTTCTTGAATCACGTGGGTGACAGAAAGCAGTTCTGTTGCAATGTATGCAGAACAGGTAGTTTACTTTTAAAAGCGAGTACTGTTACTTAAGAATGGAGAGTACCCGGACAGGAGCAACGAGCGCTGCTGAACAAGGTGCACCTAAACGGGCAAGGACGGCCACGGTTGGCAGCGAGGCAGGCCAGGCCGCACTCGCTCCAAAGGTTACGTGGCCCATGCTTGTCTCTTGTGGATGTGCATGTTGGATAGGTTCGTGGCTTAATTAGTTAACCGCTGTTCGACTGAAAGAGCGGACGGCTCCTGAAAGTTTCTGCGTAAATAGGTGGTCAGCGAATATGTGGATACACACAGCCAGTGACTGCGCCCTGGTGCGGAATCACGTGCTTAGGAAAAGTCACCGGCTGTGCGTATTCATTCAGGTATGCAGGCTAGGCCGCACTCGCTCCAAAGGTTACGTGCCCCATGCTTGTCTCTTGTGGATGTGCATGTTGGATAGGTTCGTGGCTTAATTAGTTAACCGATGTTCGACTGAAAGAGCGGACGGCTCCTGAAAGTTTCTGCGTAAATAGGTGGTCAGCAAATATGTGGATACACACAGCCGGTGACTGCGCCCTGGTGCGGAATCACGTGCTTAGGAAAAGTCACCGGCTGTGCGTATTCATTCAGGTATGCGGACTCCCCTGTTTTCCGGCATGCACGCTGTAGGATGCCACTGCTGTGGGAATATCCCATGGTTTCCGCAGTGGATTCAAACATGCTTTCGTGAACTGGTGCGCAGGCCTCCGAAGCTGCAACCGTGCAGGGAGGCGGCCTCCCCCCGGTCGCTGGAGGAGTGGTCGAGGAAAACCCGGTAAGACCGTGAACTTTTCCTTCCCCTCCCTTCCCGTACGGGATCCCGCCCGCCCGCCCTTCATCTCGTGAACGCAGCCGCCACTCCGCGGGTGCCTGGTCAGCAGGCTGTCGGGCGACTGTTCATCTGCGGTTGCGAATCAGCGGCCAAGGGGTGAACGGCGAGTCATGGGTGGGATTGTTTTTTTTTCCCGGCATATATCTTTGTTTATTTCTTTGTAGAAAGGTGCATAGGGTGCACGCAAGGAACATAGGGCCCAGGGACAAAGGGTGCGGGGAGGTTGCTCCGCTCCGCGCCGAATCAGGCGCGTGGCGCGTGCGGCGCTCTCCCCGGCGCTGTGCCTTATCCTGCTTCATGTATGCGGCCTCTGCTCGACTTGATGCATGTGGGCCTGTGCCCTCTGCTCAAACCAGTCCGTCCGTCCTAAGTTTCATAGAATCATGTTGCCTGTGTTTCTCTTTCCTCCCTCGTTGCATGTGGGCCTGTGGCCTCTGCTCAAACCAGTCCGTCTGTCGTAAGTTTCATATCATGCTTCCTGCGGTTGCGAATCAGCGGCCAAAGGGTGAGCAGCGGCGCTGCAGGTCGTGGGTGGGGAGGGATGTGCGAGGGTGCGCGTACCGTAGATAGGTGCATAGTGTGCACGCAAGGACCATAGGACCCAGGGACAAAGGGTGCGGGGAGGCTGCTCCGCTCCGCGCCGAATCAGACGCGTGGCGCGTGCGGCGCTCTCCCCGGCGCTGTGCCTTATCCTGCTTCATCTGCGGTTGCGAATCAGCGGCCAAAGGGTGAGCAGCGGCGCTGCTGGTCGTGGGTGGGGAGGGATGCGCGAGGGTGCGCGTACGGTAGATAGGTGCATAGTGTGCACGCAAGGACCATAGGACCCAGGGACCAAGGGTGCGGGGAGGCTGCTCCGCTCCGCGCCGAATCAGGCGCGTGGCGCGTGCGGCGCTCTCCCCCCGCTGTGCCTTATCCTGCTTCATCTGCGGTTGCGAATCAGCGGCCAAAGGGTGAGCAGCGGCGCTGCAGGTCGTGGGTGGGGAGGGATGCGCGAGGGTGTGTGTACGGTAGATAGGTGCATAGTGTGCACGCAAGGACCATAGGACCCAGGGACCAAGGGTGCGGGGAGGCTGCTCCGCTCCGCGCCGAATCAGGCGCGTGGCGCGTGCGGCACTCTCCCCGGCGCCGTGTTATCACTAGTGAAAAAGGGAACATGTTATTGACATGTCAAAAATTAAATTTATTTGAAAACCATATTAACGTATGTTAAAATCAGCTTAATATGCTACAGTAATACCTCACATTAAGGAAACAGGAATTTGGAGCCAGCCTAGCTTTTTCCGTATTTTTCTGACCCCAGCCTCAACGCTTAACACTGGGTTCCTTATATTAACACTGTGTTTCGTTACGGCCTTAACACTGTAACCAAAAAGTTAGCCTAGCCTTTTCCGCATTTTT
>LGRX02005422.1:0-42096 GCA_001247695.2 Cymbomonas tetramitiformis
TAATCACTCACCAATAAGAAAGTCCTAAATTTGGGGTCAGCCAGCGAATTTCGTCAAGTTGTGACCCCCCCCGCCAGCGCCAGCGACCTATGAAATTGCTAAGAATAAGAAATCCCGATTTCGTAGCTCAGCCAGCCAATTTCTTATTCTTATTACTTAAGGAGGAGGCAGCCAGCTATCATGAAATTGGCACTCAGCGACGGCCACAGTAGTAAAATTTTAGTATGGATCCTGCTAGCCGTGAGCAGATAAGAGAGCTAAGCCAGCGTTTGCACCTCCGTTCGAAAAAATTCAATAGTCTGTATGATATTTTTATTGAGATAAATTGTGTATAACCATCAAAATCCTTGTTAAATCGAGTAAACCCACCAAATAATCCAGCCAAAATTTCTTAACTAGCTTTCACTATGATTCAAGCCAGCCAGCCCCTTGATTTCTTATTTTGGCCAATTTCTTAAGAAATTAAAGCTAGCCAGCAAATTTCGTCAAGTTGTGACCCCCCCCCCAAACGCTGGCTGGTTTCTTATTGCCATTATTTCTTATTGGTGAGTGATTACTGTATTATATTATATGATATACTAAGGGCTCGCATATCAGCCCGTATCAGATGGTATTCTAACTCGTCAGGCACGAGAAACGAGAACTCAAGTGTGAGTGCAGCGCGTAGATATCAATAATTTTGTGTTTACAGGTTGCGGAGCGCAAAGCATATCCGGCGACGCAGTCGAATAAATACGAATATTGATATACTGCACATACCGCTGCAATAGCGAAGACAGTGCGCGAGGATAATCGTCGCATTTGCAGGATCGTACATACAGCTGACCGTCGTATACACTGTGCGAAAAGGTGTGCATGAGGCATACGAATACTCTGTGATCACATATGTGCACAGAAGCGATTCGCAGCTGTAAGAAATGTATGTACGGCGATCATGTATGCGCGGCAATCATATGTGCGCGCATAAGCGATTCGCAGTCAGAAGTATGCGCGGTGATCATATGCACGCGCATGGATGATTCGCAGCTGTAAAAATTACGCAGTATGAGATACGGCATAGAAAACATCAGCGGATTCATGATCCGCCCACAAGTCAGCACTCGTATCATGTGCTGAGCATATGGCGACAATATGTGCTCTTCATCAACAGCGCGCGCGATTGCATAAAATCACTTGCAGCGCACTACAATCATCTTGCAGTTTTACGATGATGATGTCAAAATAGTTGCAACGATCATCTGCGCATCGTATGCGCGCGTCAATATCCTCTGCAAAATATTTGTATACTCGCAGGGATACTTTGGATGGACGCATGATGGACGCCGTGATGACCATATTGCAGCATTCCACACTATATCTTGATGACTGCAGAGATATTTCAAATTATTCACTGTCAGAGTTTGTATACTTATTTGCAATCAAGAGTTTGAACTGCATGAATGTTGTGTACATCTTCATGACAGATCATGAATACTTAGCAGCAATATATATAGTGTGTTAGATATGTGTGTACGGAGATTGCAATGATTGCAGCACACACACACATGCACATATACTTCACTTGCAGCATTCACCAACATGCAGCATATAGTGAGTACATGCAGCATTACACCACATATACATTATATACTGGGTGACTGCAACATTGTGAATTGCTCATGCATCACCAAAACAGCTTGATCACGATACCAGCTGTAGTATATATACCAGTTTGATCACGCTAACAACTGGAACATTAGCATCATATTGCAATATATTGAACATTGCACAAGCATATTGCAGTGCATGCTAAGTTATATTAGAACCATGTTAGCATAAGGTGCCTGAAAGTAATCTCAACACCATAATTAGCTCGTCGTGTCCCGGTGGAGCCGAGATGCTCTTCGGATCACATGTACGTTCTATGGTGGATTACTGGATGGAATGCACACCGGAGCTACATGTAAAATAAACAAGCAACTCATTATTGTGAATGAGATTATAACAGGATTACAATAATTCCTAACCTGATATATATCATGCTAGATTCATTCAGTACATGGTATGCTGATCACCATCCTGCATGATAAACTATCTGGGAATATTGTAATACCAGAAGTCACCTTCTTGCAAGTGTGTAAAGTGAACACACACACACTTACAAAATACTAATTAATAAGTACTGCACATTGCACACACACTGACATTACTGTATATGATGACATTCACTGACTCAGAGTGAATTGATCAACTATAATGTCCATTAATGTGCATGATAATATAGATACCATTCCACAAACACATGTGCGTGTGGAATGTCAGAGATGGCGATAGATATGGGAGCAGGATAAAACAACATGCTGTAGGGCTGGATGGAGATATCTCCAGACCCGAAGGCAGAATACTGTGCTCATTATAACAGCTGGTAACTGTTGAGCACAGTCCATCCACTCTCACATATCGCTGGAGCAACAACAACCACTATACTTCATTCTGACAATTGACTCATTATTGATCAGCACAAAAGCATGTACCTAATCAGATCAGTACATACATAAATTGAGCTGACATAGGTTGTTGTGGACACACACACACACACACACATATACATGTGTTGTGCTAAACTGCTTTGATTATTATCAAGCTGTGTCCAGATATGTTTGGAATTTAGAGATATCATTTTTGATATACTCTTAGTGCACAGTCATATGCCCAAACATACCATAGGTTGATAAGTTATCACTAAAGTGGATAATCCGCTTATAGTTGGTACACCTAATATATCATCAGGGAGGCATTACATCTAAGGACGATTCTACACAAACGAAATATGCACGAGCATCAGATGTTTCGTATGCATATAGCTATGGTGATAAAACACGTTTAAAGGGTATCATGAGAGGACTTCCGGGTTATTACGTAGATCAAAGTTTGTCGGGCCGAAATTCTACAACGTTGGTCAATCCTAAAAGTCAAGACGTCATTATTGCATATCGAGGCTCTGATGCAGAATTTGGAAGTCTGAAAACTCTTGCCCAGGACATCTCACGTGGACAAAACGTAGAAGATTGGTATGTAAATCTTTTGACATTGATGAAACAACAACGTAGTACATCAAGATATCAAGAAGCACAGCAACGATTTGACGATGTCAAAATGAAATACGGTGGGTATAAGTTATCGGTTACCGGGCATAGTAACGGCGGTGGTCAAAGCAATTACATATCGGAAATAAACAATGTGGAAGGGCATCATTTTAACCCAGCAATAAATCCTTTGCAAGAACCAATTAACACTCCGACCGAAAAGCAAGTATTATACTCAACTGAAGGTGATCTGATATCCTTGCCGGCACGATTGAAGCCACATCCCAAGAGCAATTATGATATCGTACATGTCAATCCAAAGGTAGGTACGGAAAACAATTTGACAAAATTGCATAGCGTGGAACAAATGTACTCAGATGCACCGGCGTCTACGCGAGTCAGTACAGCAAGGTCTCGTTACGGCTTCGCCAATGCCATGATAGGCTCGGCTGTGGGAGGGTACCTTGGATATTACACACCGACTGACACCAACGACGAACGTATCTTTAGGACCACTCAAGGTTTATTAGAACCAATCTTATTATCAGAAACTCCAAATGTAAACTTCACAGATTTAATGAATGTAATGGGTGTTAAAGAAAGCTTGGGCGAGAAGAATTACATACGTGAAAAATTAGGATTGAGTCCTATAGAACAAAAACCATTAAGTGAAGTGCCGATCTATGATCCAATCACAGAGATGATACGTCAAGTCACGGGTCGTGCTGATCAAGATAGGGAATTGTTCCAAAACGAGATTTAATATTAGAGTATTATAACCTTTGTTTGGAACATCGGTAAACTTTTTATTTATATGATAATAAGATGGACCGTCAAGAATTGATACGCTTAGCCAAACTTCAATACCCCGATATTAAAGAAGCTCATGTAGAATTGCTTGTAGATGATTATATCAAACGTCCAGAATTTTACGATGACCTTTGTACTGGAAACATTGAAGAACCAATTCCTTTAGATCGGGATACTATTGATTCCATAAAAGATATTTGTTATATTAATATAGATGAGCGTAATTAGCACAAGAACACTATTCTTGTCTTCCGAAGACAATAGCAATGGAGACGCACGTGTTTTGCAAATGAATATACCCACTCAGCTGATAAATTACCGAGCACAAACCAAACTGAGATTAACTTTGAATACTTTCTCTTGTGCAAAGACATGGTATAGTATTAACGAGACTAATGGTATAATCTATGTGGGTGATACAGTAAAACATACTTTAACGGAAGTGAAAATACCTTATGCAAATTATACAGAGCTGGATCAATTCACATCTGAATTGGTCACCGCAATAAAAACTGCCATCGGTGGTACTATACAAACAGTTACTATCACTTACAATAAAGATCAGAATGAGGTTATTGATTACCAAAATAAATTTCGTATAGTATTAGATCCTGCACAACCCGATGTCAAACTTGCATCGTTTAGCGTTAGCGGTGATTTTCAAGCTTTACCTGGAAGTAACCTACAAATTGCCTTAAATTCAGTTTCCACTGCTGGAAAATACAACGACTCTGATCAAGTACTCGGTGGTCGTGTCAATAGAAGCACAGCTGGTTTGGCTGAGATATCTCAACTTATAGACTTGTTTGAATGTAAATATTTAGTAGCTAACACAGTATGCACGTCAATATATCCATGTAACATTCAAACCAATGATGCTTTATATCTTAGGATAGCATCATTGCCTACCCACAATATAGAATCAACCAATCTTTCTACCTTTACCAATTGTAATGAAATGATTAGCTCTGATATCTGGGCGAAAATATTATTGCCAAGTGACACAACGACAGATTTCATAAGATACATAGATCCAAACGACAACTTTGTTATTGAAGTGTCTGGGTCTCAATTTACTTCATTTAGAATCACACTTACAGATTCTAAAGCGAGGCTGATCACATTAGCATCTCCGACCCAAGCATCAGACGGTTCTATCAATTATTCATTGAGCATCAAACTTGAAGAATTGGCACCTATTGGTCTTTCCGATATTTTATAATCTATACTATATACAAAATGAGTCTGCCTATGCGTCTTGCTTTTGGCCTTTCGAAAATGACATCATATTCAACCAATTACTTCAGCTTGGAAACAACGAACTTGACTGAAGCGTCACGATATTCAACCATAACTTTAAATCTACCCGTTAATTCCATCGTCAATATGAAGAGTTTAGCCATGCATTGTTTAGGTTCCTGTACAACGCCTTTAGCATTTCAAAATGACGGAGATGTTGCTGATGAATTACATATAACGCTCCCCAATGGCATCGAGAAACTGATTCAAAGATTGGAAATCTTCGCCGGAGGGCAGCAGTTGACCACTGGTTTTCAATCCTACAACACCGTCAGTTGCGTACTTGATACTATCAAAACCACTCTTAGCAAAGAAATGACTTATCAAAGGGTTCTTAAGAATCAAGAAATCTCTGTAGCCGAGAACTTTTACAGCACACCTCGTCCATGCATTTTGAATCAATGGCTAACGTTTTTGGGTGAAGCTGAACCATCCTACATTGATACTTCACTTTTGCCACCGATTCAGATAAGACTGTATCTTGCAGGTCCAGAAGTCCTAGGGTGTTGGCAAAAAACAAAAACACCTGGTGTAGCAATTGACACGAAAGCTCAAGAAAAATTAGTATCGGAAGGTAATTTTAAATTGGACAAACTTTACTTTACCGTAGAGATGATCACATTCAGTTCTGGAGTATATGATGCTGCCGTTGAGAGCAAGAGAGCGTGATGGATTCTTAGAAATACCACATTACAATTACTTTACCTTTTTTGAAGGTGCTGGTAGTATGGACAAATCAACAAGGTTCTCTTTGAGTTCACAATGCATTAATAACATATATGCTGTGCAAAGATCTTCTGACTATAGAGAAAAAAACAAAGGACTTATCAAATTGGAAAATACATGTGGAACGACCTACCTACCATCATACTTTCAGTTTTCAGCAGGTGGTTTGGGTCCTCTGCAATTCAACATTAATAACCTGTTCGTTCCTAACTATCGAGTCGACCCTCTTGCAGCATTCAATCTGCTTACTATTGGTAAAGCCGATAATTATGGCACGCTGTCGGGATGTAAAATCAATTCATATGAAGATTGGCTCAATAACCAATTCATTGCTATGGTACGTTTGAATCTCCCGTCGGAAATGGGCGTTAGGTCCATGACATCGCTCGACTCTCGTGGATTAAATTCAAGTTTCTACTATCAAACTTCTAGTGCATCACCAGCAGACCCGCTACAAAAGGTGGTACTAACAACAAACGAAACCATGATCATTTGCGAAACCACTGCCGTCCTTCGTATCGGTCAAAACCGTGTGATCGAAACGGTATTTTAAAAAGCGGTTAATAGTATACAAATATGGCTCAACAACCAGGTTTGGTTGGGTACAACATGATAAAAGACGTAGGTCCCAATGTGGACAAACAAATTCACACCGCGACGATGTTTCAAATGTCAGGTTTTAGACCGGTTATGATGCAACAGCTACCATGTAAAACAATCAATGACATCACATATCCACCATTCAGGATAAGCAACGTTCATCCTTTGGCGGGATACAAAAGTTATACCCTAGGGCATGGTGAAAAGCTTTCTCAAAAGATGGAAATGTTCCATTTCCCGATGGAGCATCCATTAAATAGTCGATTGTTGCAACCTATACCTTTGTTTTTTTCATAAGTTAATGTATAATAATTAATGTCTTCATGTGGTAATGAACTAAATGCAAAAACCTTGACTTATGCCAATACTACGTTTCGCACAACACTAAGAAATGGAACATTGATACAATTAACAAAGGATGACGCACAAAATCAGATTATCTTAGGTGCTGGTGCCATAAATGTTCGGTTGCCGGAATGTGTACCTGCTATCAAAGGTAAAATGTTTACAATTTATAACGGAACAGCCGCAACGGGCGGAATAGTGACTCTTCAAAAGTTTGCGGGTGACAGGATAAATGGATATACAGACACAGCTAACGGCGATATTACTTTGGAAAATGATGCAACCAATGGAAATAGTATTACAAGCGTCACTCTAATTGCATCAGGCGAAAAAACAAGTATACAGGCAGGAAATTGGTATGTGATTTCAACATCTTATCGGAATACATCATAAAATATAAAAAGTATAATATATAATGTCAGCTTTTGGTTCCAATTTAATTGTAACAGAAATTAACGGTAAACCATTTGTAAATGGCACGGGTCCAACCGATACACTAACGTGCGATACAGTGGTGTGTCAAACTATAGGCAGCGTTGAATCGCCGCTTGAGACCATGCATATCGGGTCAGATATACGCTATCAAAACGATATCAAATTCATAGACACTCAAGATCCATTGAATGAACGAGAACAGATGAATTTGTTGACTGATGGGTCGCTAAAGGTACACAGTTCAATACAATTCAACGACTTCGTGTTGAACAACCCGATTTCCAAATCACGATTTTCAGCAGGTCTCGATGACCTCGATGCTTCTTTCGAGATTAAAAGCTTAGACCCTGTTGAACAAACACGAGTCTCAATTGGGGAAACCGGTATTAATGAAATTACATGTATGCAAACGACAATCAATATAGAGCCACTCGGCAGTGGCCTATTAATCAACGACGGTCCACTCGTGCTCAACAGCGGTGATATCACATTGACTGCAGGCAAATATCGCGGAGATGGAAGCCTTTTGACAAACTTACCTTCTGGTGCAAATCAGAATCTACAATCGGTCACTGACCAAGGTAGCACGACCACAAATAGTATTAGTGCTTCTGCATTTGTGGGTGATGGGTCAGCGTTAACAAATCTCCCAGTTCAACCTGATACATCTACACTTCAAGATGTGACCACCCGAGGGGCTGCAAGCAGTGTCGCCGATGTTTCATATACAGGTACAGGTACCATGATTGTCAATCAAGAAAAACTTAGTGGGAATAATCTTAGAATTGAAAGTGGTTCTGGTGGTTTTGGTAAAGTATCAATCGGAGAACAAACTCAAGGGTATACAAACGCCGACCACATTGGAGACCGTTCTATCGCTATAGGTAGGAATGCATTGTCCATCAATAATACAACCAGTAATGATACGATTGCTATTGGTTCTGGTGCAGGTAACAATAACTGCGGGTCATTTGTTGTAGCAATCGGTGACGATAGCGGTCAGGTTAACTGCAAAGATAATGCAGTGAATATTGAATATTTCTCGGGTGAATTTACAGCAGGCGAAAGTTCCATAAACATAGGTGCTTTGGCAGGACAAAACTCTGCTAAGAGTGCGGTAAACACAGATAATACAATTGTTTTGAATGCAAGCGGGGTAGAATTAAATGCCGGTGTCGCAAGTAGTTGTTATATCAGGCCTATAAGAGCCAGCTTCAGAAAGTCTACAATTATATTACGATTCAGCATCAAACGAAGTTAGAACGGGTGCTGTTAACAATGGAAGTATTGGTTCATTGAGTCAAGTATTGGCTGTGGGAAATACCGGTTCAATCGCGGAATTGGATGAATTAAATTTTGCGTCTGTTATTTTAAGTAACTCGTCGAATTACGCTTATCCAAGTTCAACTAACTCACTCACACTATCAGGCGTACCTTTGACACTCATTACGAAAGCGTACGCTAATACCACCCTTCCAGCAAATCTATTGAGATTCACCGGCGATGTATTTACATTTGTTAATAACACCGCCAATACAATTACGGCTTCAACGATTGTCATGTTTGATGATGATGGAATAAACACCGTGAATGGAGTTCAACCATTCAATAACTCGTATACTCAAAGTAACCAAAACTGCACACCCATCGGTGTCTGTATTCAAGACAGTGCTGCATCTCAGAGTTGTTTCGTGTTGATCGGACGCGGTTTCACCACATGTAGAAATGCCGCTGCTACAGATAATACGTATGTGAAGGGCCAACGTGTGAAATGCATCGTAGGTGGGGAAATCAATAGTGCTCAGATCACAGCGGGTGATTCATATATTGGAACAGCTATGGAATCTAAAGTTGCCGGTGCTGGTGGCGGTGTATTGATTTGGGTAAGCCCAGGATTCAATTATTTTACCTGATTATTATAAATGCCTGTAAAGCGAAATAATCCTAATTTACCAAGTTGTGAAACCGTCGTTCAAGATGGTGTCGGTATGAGAATAAAAGGTATTGTAAATGGTAGACTTGCAAACACCCGATGCAAGGTAAGAAATATTGCTAACGCCCAAGGAAACGTAGTTAGATATAGTAAACAGAACTTACCAAAAACAAAAGCAAAAACAACCAATAATGATAAAAAGGTATCAGTATCTTTGGAAAATGGTAGTCAAAATCACATTTCTTTGATTTATGATACGGGTGCTGGGGGGAGTTTAATGAGCACGAACGATGCAAAACGTCTAGGGATAATAAATCCCGATGGTACCTCGCGATTCTTTAATGGAGTGTCATCAGCTGTAGGTGTTGGAGGAGGGGTGCCAACTAGAAGATTTCAAAACGTTCCATTAATTTTAGATGCAACAGGCGAAGTAGCATATGGAAGTGTAGATGTGTTTGATAACGCCCCGCCATTGCTAGGCATTAATCATATAAAACAGCTAAAGCGATACCGTATAAAATTTAAATAGGTACATATGATATATGTCAAGTTTTGGACAAAGTTTAGTTTGTAAGAATTTAACATGTGATACGATTAATGGTCAAACATACAATCCTACACAAACTTCAAAATGGACCGAAGCAAATAATGTTTTGGAACCGGCAACCGTTGGAGCAAGTGTAAATAAAAATTTCCGGTTTAGAAGTAGATGGAAATGCAAGAATCAATGGTGGAATTGTCAACGTTGCACAATTAAGTTCCGAGACAAATTTAGAATTACAAGGGCCAAAATCTGCCGATTCAACATTTATAGATTTGAATACATCACTGGTTGAATTATCAGAAGTTGAATCAGTGTATGCTTTGGAGTTTCGTAAACGACCTGTTATACCAGCAAATGAATTTTTTAGAATTAACATGTTAGGTGATATCAAAGGTGCTAATTTAATAAAAGCTGATATTGTTCAAACTCCTGTTGCAGCGTTAGATAGACTGACATTGCCGTCAGAGTTATCTCACAGAGGTTGTAATGTCATTACTGCTTTGACAGGTGGAAATGTAAATGACAGAACAATAGATATACCAGCGGGTAAATTCATTTGCTTCTTTGATTTGACGTTAAGTGCAGACGATGTAGGTGATGGTGTAAAAGTCATGGTTATCACATTTAATACACTTGCTCTCCCAATAACGAACGCACAAATAGATGATAGAAAATATACAATAGATGTAAGTGCAGTTTCAACAAACGATGCTAATGATCCAAATGATGCATTGGTATATTACACTTATGTTAAAAGTGGGCAATATGTGTTAAAACTGGACAGTGCACGCAATTTAAATGGGCAACGTATAAACTTCCTGGCAAAATTTATAGAAATCCAATTTTAATGATCAGATATCGGAAGAGAAAAAGGAATCAAGTTTTGTCATAAAGAGAAACTTAAAATTACTATATACACCATTCTCAGTTTATGACAAGGATCGCGATCGCAAAAAAAGCATGAAACGCCAAAAGCAACAAAAGGAACAATTGGAGACCGGAAAGATTGTTGCCGATATTTTAGGTAACCATTGCCTCACTTTTTCAATAAATCACAACTAATTTCAAATTGCACTGTGAGGAAAAATCCCAGATCAATCTACACAAATTCATAGTTGTCACAAACAGAAACTTATATTTACTATAATACTACTTCTCTAATTATGACAAGGATCGTGGTGTCGGCTTATGCAGATCTGCCATAGGATGTTCCAAACCGGGGATTAATACTATAGTAATATATCCTCACATCGGAACACATAACACACAAGAGCGGGTTGTCACAGATTTCCAGAAACACAATTTCAGATATTGTCGCAGAATTCCAGAAAATTCTAATGTTCCAAACCGGGGATTAATACTATAGTAATATATCCTCACATCGGAACACATACAACAATCACACAATGACATATGTTTGCGAGCTGGGAAGCGAGCAATGCAAGGCGGGCGTGGGATGCAGGTACGGCGGTAATAACAAGGATCACGGTGTCGGCTTATGAAGATCTGCCATAGATAACCGTAGGTGCTCACTACATGGGAAGCGTTCCGAAATACTGGTAAATCCTGGCAAAATACAGAAGGTACTTAAGGAATACAGTTGTATTTAATAAGGATACTCCCCCTCTACACGCTTCCCATGTAGTAAGAATCGCTCTGAAAACCTGCGTCCAGAGTGTCTTCCTGCTCCAATCGATCGGTCGAAAAATATGGAGCGGCCAAGTGGCCATCCTGCTCCTCTTCCGCCTCACAGTTGTCGCCGGAATCATCGAAATACCCAACTGGGTACTCCGATTCATCCTCCTCTTCACTAGGTAAATACTCCTCAAAATCACGGCCCACCCCAGAGCACATATAGGGAGGTGCAACGGGAGGCACATGAACATAATGAACTTCCGTGCGCACAGGAGGGGCCTGTGGCACTGTTTCTCTCGCCCTAGTGGCACTAGGGGAGGGTCTAGTGGTAGCTATCTGGGTAGAAACTGATTGCGAACGAAAAATAGCCCGCCCTGCTCCGACTCCTTTGTCACAAAGCCCCTTGCGCAAAATGCGAGACAGATCTCAGATCGAGATACCCGCATCGCAATAAAATGGTAAAGCGAGCGCGAGCGGAGCGGGAATGGAGCCCGAGACCCCGCGGCGCGGAGCGGGAGCAACGAGTGGGCTTCGCTGCTATAAGGATGTTGACACCTTCGGTGCGTCGGCTGGGAGCGCATGTATGCGAGTAGCGTTTATGATGTATAATACATACCTAAATTCTTCTAATGATTTAATGCTTACCTAAATATTCCAACAAAATCACGGCGCTCACACTCTGGCGAAACAAGTATATCGTGGATAATCGGCATCCGCATGAACTCTTCAAGCAACGACAACACCTAAGGTATAAACGCTCATATGAAATTATGACGGAAAATCGGCCCCTTTTTGGCAACGGAGACGATAAATCGGGGAACGGTTCAGAAATGATCCACGATGGAAAATCGAAAATCTCAGTCGTTCGATTTTTTCGATTTTCCCGTTCTGGTTTTGTTCGCTTTGTAAGCGTTCATTCCTTTTTCTCAAAACTTACGGGGGCAGTCGCACAGCCTGTTTGACCGGTGTATATTACATAAAAACCATGATACTAAGCATGCGCATACATTGAATAGTGATCCTGAGACTGTTAGCACCAAGTAGGTACCAACAATCTGAGGATCCGCTGACGCATTCTCCACATTTTGAGAATCCCCGCAAGCGGGCTACTTGCGCCCGTTTGCGGGGTATGTGTTTTCTAGCAAAAGGGGATTCGTCAACAGATTCGTAGCGATAACTTTCGCCTCGCTAACTGCATTAACAAAGTAGGTACAGATTTGGAATGCCGAGACTCTTGCGCATCGATTGCCATCATCCGATATACCCCGCGAGCGAGCGGGGTATAGCGGATGCTCGATTGAGCGTTCGGAGGGTTGAGCGAGCCAATTCATACGCAATTCTAAGATTTGCGTCAATTGTTATTAATAAATAACAACTGAACAGCACAGACCCACAAGTATGCTTCCTTAGACGCATACTGGTAGGTCTGGAAAGACCCCGAGCGCAAATTTTCATTTTTGCGGCCGGGAAAATTAATACCCTGACGCCGAAACCCTGAATTTTCGATCCCGCGGCACCGTTGCATCTGAGCACGTCAAATTTTCATATGAGCGTTTGTACAAGTCTCAACTTGAATGGGTGCCACTCTCTCTTGACAGTCAGAGCAAAGTCAAAACAGGGTTGTCCACCTATTCAAGGGGATTCCTACATGATCAGTACAAGAGACATATTTGAGTCGAAAGACTATTCGGCGCAGCTAGCAGCTACAACTCCGCATATAGCCCCAAATGTCCAATGGCATACAAGACTCATAAGTTTTCTTATATTGAAAAGTTTCCCTCTCAGATGACACAATATGCTCTCAAAATTTTTATTGTGTGCAGCATGAATGACAACTAAGAAACGTGTGGTTGCATGATCAGTAGTACTTGAAGAAGTGCAATTTGAGTGTCAGGGCAAGGCCTACGTGGCATATGGCAACGCTGAGCAGCACTGGCAAAACCCTGCGAAACAAATCTGTGTAAATTGAACACCTCTTGAGAAAAAGTCGACAAAAGTAACATCGAGTCAAGGTGTTCATGGCAGGTACAAAACGCAGTCTCACTTTGCCTGATCTTGATCCTTCAACCGGCTTCGTAGATTAAGGACCTGCATACGCAGAAAACCCGTTGCATTGAGTGGTCTGCAGTCTCAGCTCTGTCATAGGTAAAAGGTTGCTCACTGTTCCCATATACAGAAGTAGAGCGAATATTTCCTCGAGACAAAGTATAGATAGATATAATCCTTCATGATAGATATAATCCTTCACCTTTTATACGACCGTTCAGATTTCCATGAACGCCACCACATATGAAAAGCGACCCACGTGCAAACGTGAACAGCAAAGAAGTGATAAGGGCACGAGAACAAGTTCTGTGTGCGAACTTTGAAGTGCATTGTATACCGCTGAGCATATTGCATGCGCTTTGCAAGTGTCTCCTTGAATGATATCTTTGCAATCACGCAGGCTTGGTAGCGGATGCCGAGTGATTCTTCAAATCTCCGGTGACAGTTTGCAGGAAAAAAGGGACTTCATACGTGCAGTGCGATAACTACAAGGACCAAAACAGAGAGGCGAAATATACCAGGAATATTGCAGATTCAAAGGCTCCTGTGGCAACAATTATCCAGCGGGCAGTCTCACTTGGAATAATGCAAAGCATCTGCAAGTCGAGGTCACCCAAGGATCACCCATTGTGACTTTGTCAACTCGCGATTGAAAGCAACAGCCGATTCAAGTATAGCCATTTAGCGAAAGACCACAGATACAGTCAGATTAAAGCCTGGTCAACCATACCGTGCACGTGATAATACTAGCTCCCCCGCAAAGAGTCAAAGCGGTTTTCACGCTCTCCGTGGGGAGGACTTCAGAACGACTTGGAAAACGTCAGAAATCTTGAGAACTCACCGAGATAGGGATGAAGACGAAGAGAGAGTAGCCGTACAGACAAAGTAGGGCTGAGAAGTTCAAAGGACCCTTGACGTAAAACCGAAGGACGAAGTAGAGAATAATTGGAAAGATGACAGTGTACCCATAGAACAGCAAGCTTGAGAAAGTCACCTGCCACGGTGAAACGTCACAGGTTTGTTAGGCAAGGGGCCACGATTCGCTCTGAAGTCCAACCAGTTTATGCATAATTTGGGGTTATCAATGCGGTGTGATCAACGGTAAAGCTGCCAGAGAAAATGAGACAAAACAGGCGATCTCGTTGCACCAGTGAAACAGCGGAAAGCACCGACGTTGGCGTACTTAAAAAATTGTCTCGGACACGAAACACATAAGAGGCGGGATAATAAAAGAAAGTGGCACACCTCGCCGATGTCATAATACCACTCGTCTTCCTTATTCCCCAAGTAGTCCGCAAAGTTTCCGCTGGCTGCTGTCACGAAAACTAGGGTCGTGCATATCCAAAAGGGACCATACCTGGCGCGAACGTTCACCCGACTCGTCATCCGATTTCTCCGAAAGAATAAAGTGAACAATGTATTGTTAAAGAGATATGACTCGGCCTTAGGAGTCGCTTACAGATCGGGTTGTCGGGAGCACTTCGTCAAAAAGTCCCCGTCTCCCGGGTGAGGAATAAATACGGAGTCAGAAATACGGTCCAAGACGTCTCTGGTATCAACGTCGAAATACTTGCTGTAACGCGCTATAGAGAACATGGATGTTTTTTTCGCGTCGCCCGAACTATTTTCTTGGGCTTTGTCGTCAAGAAGAGCTTCACGTGGGCGATCTTGAAAATCGTTATCTGTGGGCATGACTTTGATCAATATTTTGAAACCTAGGACAAACACGTACTACTGAACAAAAGTCGCCAGAAAACATACCATCAGGAACGTCTTGGGGAACGGCTGGCACCGCTTCGCTGTAATCTCCAGCGGTGAAAGTGCTTTCTGCACTTCGACACCCGTCAGTGAAGTGTAACAGGCAGGGGTTGGAAAGCGATTGCCACACAAAATACCTGGAAAATCGAGAACTACTTCAGACGTATGCCCCTGATTCCGTTGCTGTAAAGAAGGATGTAGAGTAAGAATCGCGGTTAATGAAAACGAGGCGTTTGGAACAAAACTTACTGCAAAACTTGCTGACCTGCGTTTCAAAGACATTGGTGTCTGCGGCAAAAGGATTAGGCTCTCCCATGATAAAATATGGTGACAACTTAAGGATTGATACACAAGTACTCGCTGAGCTTTACAATTTCCTTGCGTTGGTGATGATACGACAGGATGTGCATCGGATCGTCATTCTCTTGCTGATTTTCCGCTTCCCTTCGCTTGGGGGGTTCGCTTGCGTTAGCTTAGGCTGTCTCACGTCAGACTCGAGACTGAGACTCTCAGTTTTGAGTTTACTAGAGCCTAGAGCTGAAAGAGCTCTATATACAACTAGGGGCTCTACAGTAGGAAGCCTGGTCCCTATTTGGTGGTGGAGACCTTTTTCTCCCCTTCCCCCTTTCCTCCTTTTTTTCTCCCCTTCTCCCTTCGCCCCCTTTTCTCCCCCCTTTCTCCCCTTTTGTCTCCCCCTTTTCTCCCCTTTTTTCTCCCCCTTTCCCCCTTTTTCTCCCCTTTTTTCTCCCCTTCTTTCCCCCTTTCTCCCCCCTCCCCTTTTTTCTCCCCTTTTTCTCCCCTTTCCTCCCTTTTTCTCCCTTTTTCCTCCCCTTTTTCTCCCCCTTCCCCCCCTTTTGCTCCCTTCTTTCTCCCCTTCTTTCTCCCCTTCCTTCTCCCCTTCTCCCCCTTTTCTCCCCCTTTTCTCCCTTTTTCTCCCCCTTTTCTCCCTTTTCCTCTTTTTTCTCCCCTTTCCTTCTCCTTCTCCCCTTCGATGGAAGGACTAATATATATATATCATATATTAGTCAAGCCAAACAGCGGAAACAGTCGGATGTTGCAGAAACGAAGGCTAAGATGGGATAATAAAATAACTTAGGTGTTTTATTATCGGACGGAACTGACGGCAGGCAAGGTGCAAGTGACACTACACGGCGAGGGGTGAAACAGGAAGAGACAGTCACCCCCATTTTATGGGGGGGGCGAAAGTCTGTCTCCCCATGACACCACCTCACCCTGAAGGTGTGAGGTGCCACGATGCCAACTTGCCAGGCCAGGCCTAACATCCTACGGCAAGCACAAAGGCGATGTTGGATTTGGCACGCCGACAGTGTCATCGTCATCTGTGTCATCACCGATATGGCTCGACTACTATGACTTCTTCACTGTCATCAGCGCCATCTCCGATATCGACTTCGGTAGTCAGACAATTCATAGCATCTGTCATTTCCACACCTGACACCTTAGGGGCTGTCATCACATTCTTTCGGCGGAAGCTATAACACATCGTATTATCTTGTGTATAGCTTCACAGTTTCACGGTTGACATATGCGAGCGTAGCACCTGACTTGTAGTGCTTCACCGTGTGTTTGTTTTCACAGGTTTGCGCCCACCACCGGCCTAAGGTGGTTAGTTAAAACCGCCAATTATGGCTGGCTAAAGCCTTTATAGGGGCTCGGGGCTGAAGATCGGGGCATGAGGTTCTAGAACGCACTAGTCACGAAAGGGGTAGAGTGAGAGAGAGGAAGATTTTCCGTTCGTGAGCAAAATTGCTAAGGACAAAGATGGACCGGTCTAGCTAGCCGCAGTCTCCGAAGCAGCACGCGCGTCGACATCAAGCCTCACAACACGATCGCCACCCTCTCTTACCTTACCCTATTTCGCGGCTGTGAATTTTGAACCTTTGACCCCGCATTTGAAGCCCCTGCCCTTATTTTCTATAGATTGCTCAAGTGTAAATTTGTTTTCTCTTGGCGAGAACTTTGCAGTGTATTTTTTAGAACCTTGATTACCGAACATTTTGAATTCTTGGATTTTCTTCACTAACGCTCGAGAACCGCAACGGTAAATTCCGGCATGGCCTCTACGCCGTATCAGCTGATGGCTCCAGCAAGATTGAGAGCGCACCCAGCTGGTGCATCTAAGAGGCAACTGCAATTCGATCAACTGGTGCCCACACCGGTAGCCGCGTCATCACAACAATCAGCGGCTGAAAAGAAGTTTGATTCTGAGTCAGCGGCTTTCCTTGATGACCACCAGAAGATTGAGGCGCTAGTAAGGGGCATTAAATCTAAGCTGTGTGGCAAAGGGGACGCCATCGACGAGTGGAGGTTTTGTGGTGACGAGTCTAATGCTCGCTCACTACTTGACTCCCTCGTTGAGGAGCTCACCTCGCGCCTCACAAGGTTTAACACCCTTTACGCGCATGCTTTCCGTCTGGACGACGTCACCGCCACAGTGATGCCCAACGCAAACAAACTCCTAAAGGAGTTGTTGGAGTATCTCTGTGGCGGTCCAGCGCTCGCTTCAGTTCGGGAAGCACATCGTTACTTCCCTGACGACGGCAAGGTTATTTTAACTGCCTTAGTCAGGGACGTGATGCCTGACCTGGAGGATTTTGACAAAACTGACTTCATCTTTACCCCCACAGTAGAGGTCCCGGCAGGTGTGAACCCCAAACAGTTCATCAAAGCTTTCACTGACGCTGTCAGTAACGCTGCGACGGACTTGGGGCAACACTCTAGCCTCGACATCTCGAGGGAAGATGCGGTACGTTTGTTCCTTCGTCGTACATGTCCCGTCACCTACAAACAGGTGCACGAGGACTACGCGATTGAAAAGGTCAAGACACAGGCAGAGCTGACCCTGGTGAGCTGTGGACTCGCGATTCAGCGGGTCTACAACACACTCGGGAAAGCGAAGCAACTGACAAGCGCCTTTTACAATGATGCAGGGCACCGCCACGGTGAACGTGGCGGTCTGGACCCCAGGGGAGCCCCTGACCTACGCCCTACCCGCCCGCGTGATGTTTACTATCCTGGACGGTCTTCCCACCACTTTAAGGGGAAGGGGAAGAATTTCCGTTTTGCTGCCTCCCCCTTGCCGAAGGGGGGGAATTGGCCGCAGGGAATCCGCAGGAAGGGGAAAGGCAAAGGCAAAGGCAAGAAAGGCAAGGGGCAGAAGCAGAAGTCCCGAGTCACCTTCCACCCGGGTTCCAAACAGTTCTACGGCAACTGTTGGTCCTGCGGTGGAAGGCACCGCCAGGCAGACTGTACACACATGCAGCACCTGGCGGCACACTCCATGCGGCTTGACCCCGAGGCTCTGGCCGAAGGGGCCTTCACCGATGTTCTGGCAGCTCGCTACCAGGCAGCTTACGAACATTCGGAGGAGGCCTTTCAGGCAGTCTGTTGGGAGCACGGCACACCAGACATTTGTTACTCATCGGAGTCGGTGTGCACGTACCCGGACGACGGCTCCCTGTCCTTTGCCGCCTACCTCACCCAGGGGGATGAGGCCTCTCATGCACCCGCTTGGGCACCACAGGAGTGGACTGACTCTGAGTGGGATGCTTGGGAGCTTGAATCCTACACTCAGGAACAACATGACGAGTGGGATCGACTCCAGCGGAAGGCTTCCGCAAAGTTTCAAGCCTTTTGCTATGCAGGGGAGGAGGCGGGCTACGATGAGCAAGATCTTCAGGAGCCGTACTCTTCCCTTTCTCTAGGGAGAGTTCATTTTGGCAGCTTCGGGGTGGGTGGTGTCGATCGTGACACCACGCCAACCCCACCGGTCGATGCCCGCATGGACTCTGCCGCTGCCGTGACACCGCTTGATCTTTCGTCGTTCTACCGTGCGGACCCGAGCATCACATGCTCACCGTGTGACCCACAGCCTGCGTCTACCCAGTCGCATCTCGACGCAGGTGTGGTGTTAGACGGGACCGCTCAGACGTTGGATCCTGCCGCACCGTTATCGGGTGACACACCGGGCGATGCCGAGCATGGAGACACCTGTATGCACCCCGTGTCAGCGCTCTTCGCACACGAGACACCCCTGGAGCCTGGCTCCGGGTTGTTCGCTGACATGGTGTTGGCAGGTGATCTTCGGTTTCAATCAATGACCGAACAACATCTCAGTGAGACCCGGGAGGAAGGAAGGGCTTGGGGGCCGAGGTCTTGGAGCTCACAGCTGGAGTCTGTGGCTGGACCGGAGCCCGGCCCTTCCGTGGAGCTTCGGCGGTCCCTTTCGGGGTTGTTACTCCTCCCGGCCTCACCGACAGGGAGCAGGACCACTGGGACAGGCTGTGGTGTGAGGATCACACCCAGCCCACCCAGTGGTACGACACCCTGCCGGCTTCGGCCGCAACGACTTCGAGGGTACCACGAGCACCGCCTCCGGTAGTGCCCTTCCCTCCCAGCTCTGGCCCGTGCTCTGTCACCGCAGGAGCTGGACTATATGCCACGGCTATGGACCTCCCTGCCAGCGGACACGGGGTGTCTGCGGGGTCCGTAGTCGGGGCCTCGGACGAGCCCGACAGCCCTGAGCCCCGTGGCTCAGGGGAAGGACAGTACTATGACCCCCCACCGCCCGTCACTGGACCTGCCCTGCGTAGGGGTGTAGGTAGGGGTGGTGTACCCTTCTACAGACATGCCCTCGTCTCCACACTTGTTGTCCTCGGCTTCCTAGGCTGTGCCATGGCAGATGTGAGCATGCTTGTGGGACAGGAGGATGCCTCGGACGGACTGAGACTGCTGTCACCTGGGGGCCCACGGGGAGGGGCCCAGGGGACGGGGACGGGGATACTGTATGATTGGGGCTCTGATGGTGGCACTTGGGCTGGTAACAATGGGTACAGTGGTTCTTGTGATTGGGATTGGTCAGATTCTGGGGCTGGACACTCTTCCTCTGGACCTGGCCCAGGAGACCCTCACAGTGACCACGGCCAGTTCACCAGCTCGGGTATGCCGCCCGATGCCGCTTCTCAAATACAGCTCTTCCGGGCAACTATGACAGCAGACAGTGAGGACCGCCGCAGGCGGTCCCGACACCTCACGGCTCTGACCCTGGCAACCATTCTGGCAATTATCATTCAGTGTCTGTTTCTATTCTTCATGGACTTCCAGTCAATATCAGGCGACAGTACATTGGACAGAGGTGTCGGTGGTGTTGGCTCAGTGGCTTGGCATCAGACTGGCAGTGTCCTCGAGACCACCTCGCACCTGGCAGATCTCATGATCACCGTCGGTGGTGCCGTGGTGCACAATCATGTCTTGGTGGCTCGGCTTCACTTGGACAGCACACGGCACACCACCGCCTGGGCTAGTATTCACCTGTAGCCCGGTTGTCTCGGCCTATGCACTATCACGGGACGGTGATGGCATTGTAGTGGACTCTGGTGCCACTGGAAATATCACAGGCACCAGGTCCAGGATCTCGGCCTTGGATACCTCCTCCACTATTGGTTTCTCCACGGTGATGACAGGTCCTGTATCCCGAACTGACGGGACCTGCACACTACACCTGTACGGTCGTGAGGTACTATCTGGGGAGATAGATGAGTACTCTATTCCTGGCTGCCACTTCAAGGAAGGCGCCAGGACCCTTCTATCTACCCGTGTTATGCTCAGACACGGCTTCAGTTCTCCAGACTTCATCAGCATGACTTACACTCACTTGGACTCAGGCAGGACATACCGTATCACAGACAATCAGGTGGATTACCTCTGGGATGAGCCGCAGCACCCGCATACTCACCACTTCGGCTCAGCAGCTGTCAGGACCCGCACAGGAGACTCATCAGACTGGCAGTGGAGTAATAGCGAGTATACTAAATGGGCTACTACTCACGGCTCTCCTACAGCTACAGCTAAACTTGGTACTCCGGCTTTTGATGTATCTATGTATGGGGACTCTCTGCCTGTTGGCGAGGGTAACAATCATCCGGCTCTTGAGCACTGGTCCATATCAGATGATTGTCACACCAAGCAGTGGACGGGTCAGTTCTTCTATGGTAACATTCCCTTCAGTATCAGTATGATTGACAGAATGTTGACTAAGGGCAACCATGACTTTCTCCTTGACCCGCATAATACCACCTACTTCTGGATTGTCCCGTATATGCCACAACACCAGATATGGCACAAGACATGTACTATGGAGGTACTACACATCTATCCTAAAGGCAGTAAGAAGATATTCAGTTTCTCACGGAAGCACACATATGCTTCCAGTCACCCACTGACACCGGCTGGCTCAGATGGCGGACCTGACAGAGTATTCATTGATGGCACTCCCTTTGAGATATGTATCCTGTTCAGGAACAGAAACACACCTGTTCGGGTCAGTCCCTTTGTGGAGTTCCATGCAGTCATGGGTCACGGCTCTACGGCCAGTCTGCTTAAGCTCTACGACCTGCCTGGCATCCAGCTCGGTCGGCCTCTGCTGTCTAGGCGAGCTATAGCAGCTATGCCGACCTGCTCTCAGTTCTGTGCAGTATGCTGTACAAGTAAGCTGAAGCAGAAGCCCTGTGGACACCATGACCAGCTGAGATCAGTGGCCATACAGCCCGGCCAGAAGTGGGCTGCTGACATGACAGGACCTATTACACCAGCTGGCTACAACGGCCACCTGTACCGATGTCAGTTCATTGACTATGTCAGCAGGTTCATATTTGTATATACCTTCGTACAGAAATCAGAATACTACACCTGTCTGGTCCATTTCTACGGCAGCTTACATGCAATGGGGTATGCACCACGGTCCATTACACTCCGTACAGACTGTGCTCCAGAGATGGGTGACCCCCAGTGTGTTGCTTTCTATCAGAAGCATCGTATATTACACCAGAAATCATCACCTACAGTACATACAGACAATCCTCATGCAGAGAATGCCATTGGCAAGATATCCGACATGGCTAAGGCATTACTTCTGGCAGCTGGCATGCCCGAGGACTACTGGCCTCTGGCTGCCACCCATGCTGGCTTCATATGGAACCTCTCTACTCATAAGAACATCGATTCAACACCATTTCATCAGATCAGAGGCTACCACTATGGCTATGCAAAACTGAAGGCCTTCGGCCAAAACTGCTATGCCATTATGTCTCAGCAGCAGAGGAACTCCAGACAGCCTGGCATGTCTAGGAAGTCCCGGCGGGCGGCCTGGTCACGCCGTCTTGTCGGTGTATCAGTCAGCTCTCTGGCATATAAGATCTTGGATACTGAGACAAATATGGTACACTATGTTGGCAAGCCTCACTGGATTCATAATCATCAGGACATGGGAGAGATATTGGGCTCCTTTCCAGACCCACATCAGGCAGATCGGGAGTTTGATGCATCCTATGACAGACCGCAGCCGTTCAGTGACAGCTTTGACACAGCAGGCTCGAGGATTCATGGTATTGGTTCTTTCTTTGACGGAGAGAAGTTACACGCATGTGTTCAGCTTATTCAGACAGATGGCACAGTTACCTGGACTATGGCAGTCAGATATGTATCACAGACATCAGATGGTCGGCACTATCGGGACCTACTGCACTATCTGGACTGCTACAACAGAAAGCTAAATGGCATTAATGAACACTACCCTATCTGGACTATTGTGAAGGCTCGTCAGACAATCAGAGCACCTATCTACAGTGCACTTCTCATCTCCACCCACAGAGGCAACAGGAGGCCCTACGGTGTTATCCCGGAGCCCTGCCCCGACGAGCCGGCTGGCTGGCACATTGATCTCCCGGCAAACCTGATTATCTTCCCATCCACTCATTCAGCAGCTTACCTGCCCTTCTCTGACACCCTCAGCAGTGACCTCAGAGCAGAATACATGTTTGGCAGTTTCAGCAGCATGGAGCAGTTTCTCTCTGATGCTCCTACCTCTACTATTACCCATATGCTTGAGGTCTCAGCACCAGAGATTAAGCTACCTCACGGTGTCAAACAGGCCCTATCCTCACCACAGTCTGAAGACTGGCTAAAAGCTATGGTCCTATGGATCAGGAGGTTGATGATATGGTTAATCAGGAGAAGCTCAAGCTGGGAACACCTCCGGCTAGTGCACAGTACCTTACTACACTATTTGTACTGTCTATGCCGTTCAAACCTGACCCTACTGGCGCAGGCAAGCCCTATCAGATATTTAAAGCCCGTATGGCTGGTGACGGCAGCAGAACTACAGGCTACCTTCCGTGGGAGACCTCTTCAGCTACCCCAGAGATATCAGCTTTCAGACTGCTATTCATATTTGCAGCTCTATTCCAGCTGGTGGTGTCACATCTGGATGTGTCTCAGGCCTTTATGCATGCTAAGCTTGAGTTCCCCGTGTGGATTCAGTTTCCCTCTGGCTATACTTTTAAGGGCTACAGCTATGCACTATTCTCATATGCGCTGTACGGCCTCAAGATTGCCGGTGCATCATGGCAGAGGATGGTTAAACAGTTTATGCTCAGTTTTAAATGCATGGGACACTCATTCAGGCAGTCTACACATGATGCCTGTATCTATTTCATCTACACGCCTACGGTTAAGGCTATGTGTGTGGTATATGTGGATGACTTTGGTATGGCCTGTTCCACGGCTCTTGAGAGGGCCTTCTGGACTGCTTTCAGAGCAACCTTTAAGGCCAAACACTTGGGTCCTATATCCTCTATCCTTCAGATGACAGTACAACATGATGACCAGGGGGTGTACCTCAATCAGTCTCGGCAAATTAAGGACCTTATGACAGCTAACAACATACCCGAGAGACCCTTCCGCACACCTATGGACTCTAAGCTTGTGATATCGAGACCAGCAGACCCTGACCTCACTCTGGTAAAGCCCTATCGGTCTATCCTTGGGTCTCTGCTCTGGCACAACAGGACTTCACGGCCAGATATCTACTATGCAGTTATCTACCTATCACAGTTTGTGGCCTGTCCCTCAGAGGACTCAATGAAGGCTCTTATCAGAATTGCACAGTATCTGGACTGCACGGCACACTACAGAATGACCTTCTATTACCCCGAGAGGCCAGCACGTGTGCTCACACTGTTTGTGTACTCCGATGCTGACCTGGCCAGAGACCTGGAAAACTCAGCTAGATCATACTCTGGCATGGTGATATTCTTCTGTGGCATGATTCTACAGTATGGTACAGTCCGACAGACTATCACAGAGACATCTTCTACGGGTTCAGAATATGTTGCAGCATCTACTGCAGCTCAGCGGGTAGTATCTCTCATGTTTATGCTGACAGAAATATTCGGCTATATTCAACACCCTATTCAAGGACAGCCACCCTCTACTACTGGACTTGATTCTGAGATCACTGAAGCAGAGAGGGTCGCCACTGACATTGCATTCAGCTACCCTGGGTTACAGCCGGGCACTCTCCTGACTAAACTCCTGGACTACACTACACCTACGGGTACAGGAGTCGGTGGTGTCAGACCTGATGGCAGGTCAGTGACAGATGAGCTCGAGATTTATTCAGAATCAGACCGCAGGCCAGTGGACTATCAGAATATGAGAAGCACAGAATACCTTCCAGCCTCAGCGACCTGCCCCAGATTGGAGCTTCCAGTTCCTCTTCTCCTGGATAATGATGCATGCAGATCTATTGCTGAGAATATCCCGCTATCCCAGAAGATCAAGCATGTTCTGGTCAGATTCCATATGCTCAGAGACTTTGTCAGACTGGGCTGGATCATATGCTGGAGGGTACCTTCGGAGAAGAACTTGGCTGACCCCTACACCAAGCCGGTTCCTCCCACCAAGAACACCGTGCCCTACTTCAACATGCTCTTTGACAGCTACATGGATATGCAAAAGGCAGTGATTCAGGCTGCCAGATCTTTTGGATTTTCGACATGGAGGCCTACTCAGAAAGCAGCAGCATGATCTGACTGTGAGTACCCTCTGTTTTGTCCTGTTTTGGGTTTTGTATCTGACTGTGCTTTGCAGGTACTTTGTTGCAGGTACTTTATGATTTGGTTTTGAAAATATGTGCAGAATACAACCAACCGATAGAATGACAGTTAGCCTAGAGGTTTATTAGCAAGCATGCACAAGACCTGTTATGTGAATGTTGCATGCCGTACCTTGACTCCTACGACCTTATGTACCCTTCGGGGACCCGTGACCGGCACCTGTCTCGTACGTGAGAGCCTCTGCCTCCACCCGCTGTGACCCTCCCTACATCTTCCCTTGTGTGTAAGTCTGACGGTGACGGGGTGACTTGGACCTGCCTTCGGGTACTCCTTGTCATATCCCTGACGAAGCATCCGGCTGCATGGCACCGCGGTGTGCGGACCCTCAGGGCACAACAGCATACTATTCCCCCGGTGGAGGAGTGGCACTAGAGACAGGGAGCTGATAGGCCTGGCAGGACCGTGTGGACTTTGTCCAGCTTTTTGGGGTTTTCAGCCTTGGCAGGCATGATTGTGGTTCTTTCTGGTCTGGACTGGAGATTGGTATGAGTGTATTCATTCTGGTCTGCCCACCTCACTCGAGGTGGTGTGCTGGATTTGGCACGCCGACAGTGTCATCGTCATCTGTGTCATCACCGATATGGCTCGACTACTATGACTTCTTCACTGTCATCAGCGCCATCTCCGATATCGACTTCGGTAGTCAGACAGTTCATAGCATCTGTCATTTCCACACCTGACACCTTAGGGGCTGTCATCACATTCTTTCGGCGGAAGCTATAACACCTCGTATTATCTTGTGTATAGCTTCACATTTTCACGGTTGACATATGCGAGCGTAGCACCTGACTTGTAGTGCTTCACTGTGTGTTTGTTTTCACAGGCGAAACCCTAAGGAAACATGCATCTCGTGAGACCCAACTAGTGCGGCTCCGACTGCGTCGGTCTCTAGATGCGTGCTCTAGGGGCTTACGCCCATGCATGTGCTGCGGGGATAAGTTACTCCCGCAGGCCAGCCGGCAATCCTAGGCTCTAGCGGTCGAGGGTGGATGGCGGCGTAGCTCTCGATGGCGGATGAAGTCGAGCGCCGCCAGGATGCGGTCAACCAACGCCCACGCGGTGCGGGGCGAGGGTGGGCGGCACAACCAGAGCGCGTGCGGTGACGCGGGCACTCTGAGAGACGCGAAGGTGGAAGATGAGGTGTGGATTCACTCCGCTGCACACAAGTGCGAAAGAAGGGAGGAAAAGCGGTGGGATGAGGGCTGCAACACCACCAAACACCACCAGGCAGTGGCCAAGGGGCACGCAGGGTGGAGGGGAGAGTGGAGGATGTTGTGGGGTGAGCTCGTAGTGGTCAAAGCTCATGTCGACGATGGGTTTGATGGACTCGACCTTGGTGTCTGGTGCATAAGCACCACCAGACACCACCAGACCATAGTCCGCGGTAAAAAGCTGCCGATGCGCTCGAAGGGACGCAAGGGCATCCCGAACAGCGGCCATGCGAGCATGTTGGAGCTCAACAAACATGGCCGACAGCAGGCTGCAGAACTCTGCGGACCAAAAGATAGGGTTCCCAAGTGGAGAGATAACTTTTTGAAAAATCAACCGAATCCAGCGATGGAAGGGGCAATTCGGGGTAGATTTTCGCGGGGAACACGGCGGTGAGGTCAAAAACGTCGTGCGGTAAGCCAATTTTCCGGCAGCAGAGGTGCTGCTGGCCAGAGTGTCGAAGGCGTAATGTAAAATCTCGTAAAACCAACCAAATCAGACGATGAAAAGGTCAAATTGTAGTAGAATTTCGCGGGGGAAACGTCGGTGAAGTCAAAATAGGCGTAAGGTAAGCCACTTTTGCTGCAGACCAGGTGCTGCTGTCAAGAGGTTGAAGAACACAAAGGAATGCTGGAATCTGTATAGGCAGCCCTGACTGGGAGTCCCGGTGCAGGCCCCTATGACAGACCCCTAGGACCAACACTGGACTGCTGACTGATCTATAGGTTCGTGCTGTGACACACGCTGTGTCACAGGTAGGCTAGTTTCCGAGACCGTTGCGAGACCGTTCCGGGTATAGCTAGCTTAGGGTTTATTTATCTTGAGAGAGTTTATCCATACAGTTCGGGACCCTCTGATATCTAGTGAACTAGGATATTCCGGTAGGTCGTGGCCCCATCCACGCTTTATTCCACTTCCTAGTTTGGCCATGATTGGCTAAACGGCCGCTCGGAGAGGTGGTGCGCGTTTGCGCGTTTGGGTATCAGCGAAAGTTATGAGATGAGCAGCTTGCGGTGAGCGACTTTGAGCCGCGGCTATGGGGTACCGGCTTGGATCGGGTTTCGTCGTCGCAATGTCCATTCACGGTTTCCTGCACGCTCTGATCCCGCCTGCTGCCGTGTTTTGGGCTGGTGACCTTGGCACCTTTGACTTCGACGACATCTTCCTTTGCCCCTCGCTCGCATGGCTCGACCGCTCGTTCCGTATCTGTGACGTCGAATTTTCTCCGCGACCCTACCCAAACGTGCTGCAGCGTACCGCCTCCCCTCAGGCTTTTCTAGAGATGGGAGTCACAACGAGATCCAAAAAGTCCCTCACGAGGGACAGCGACATCGACGCCTCTTTGAGGTTAATCGACGGGGTGCGGAACACACCGACGGCGGCTACGCCTTTTGTTCCTACCCCCAACCCTGCATCGAACGTAGACGAGGACGTGGCCGTCAGACGTTACCTGCAGGAGCAGTCCAAGCTCGTCGACGAGATCTACAAGACGCGACTGCATCGAGCTTGGGCCAAGAGTATCCGTGAGGATATTCTTGGCGACAAGAAACATCATTTTCGCGGTACGGACGACGCTGGCCTTCTGTCCGACCTGGTGGTGCAGCTGCGTACGGAGTTTCAGTCGGCTGGTCTGGAGCTACGTGCCTTTGACCTCGACGACCCTCTGGCACCCGTGGTCAACAGGGTGAATGGGCTTCTCTACGACGTTCTTGCCCTGGTGATTGAGAAGCACAGCAACGCGTTCGTCTGGCTGACTGGTACCGATTCTTCGACTGACCGAGATGGACGGCGAGCCCTTGTCGACATCATCAAGGGTTGTGTTCCAGTGGCGCTACGAGAGTCGCAGCAGGAGGAGCACGCCGCGTTGCGTTATCCCGCAAACGTTGACCCGCAGCCGATCTTGGCTAAGGAGCAACGTTTGGTGCGGGATAACCGAGCTTCCGACTGGACACCGACCGAGGCCACGAGGAAGTTATCCCTCTACACCCGACTCGACCCCGTGTTCTACGCTGCGGTGAAGGTCCGCTATCCCATGGCCGCTGACTTGACTCAGGTGTCACTGGTTTCGCTCCGCTCCATGATTGTGGAAATTTACCAGGCTTGGGCACAGACGGGCGGGGGGAGGCGGCTTCTGGCCAGGGTAGATATCTTCCGCGGAGGTGACTCAGCCCGCATTGGGAATTTACTTCGGCCACAATTCGGCCCGTCTCGGCCCGAACCCAAAATTGCCCGCCGCAGGCGCAAAATTTGAATTTTAAGTATGACAATTTGTCAAAAAATTGATAAAATTTTGGAAATTTATCGATTTTCCCCTCAATGCGACTCGGCCCATCCGCAACTTTTCCTTCGGCCCGCCTTCGGCCCGGGCCTCCGTGACACGGCCCCGGGCCGGCCAATCCCAGGAAGATATCTTCCCTGCGGTGCAGGCCCCTATGCCAGACCCCTAGGACCAACACTGGACTGCTGACTGATCTATAGGTTCGTGCTGTGACACACGCTGTGTCACAGGTAGGCTAGTTTCCGAGACCGTTGCGAGACCGTTCCGGGTATATCTAGCTTAGGGTTTATTTATCTTGACACAGTTTATCCACAGAGTTCGGGACCCTCTGATATCTAGTGAACTAGGATATTCCGGTAGGTTATGGGCCCACCACGCTTCCACTGCGGTAGGTGCAAGAAGGCGGGAAAAGGTGAGGCGTATCACTTTTACCGCGACTGCCCGTTGGGCGGGCGCCAACACCCGCCCACTTCTGCCGCGGCATTTTGCATTCCCATCGACGAGGAGGACGCAGAGGGGGTGCACGCGCTCGCCATGTGTGCAGTGTTCCAGCAGGCGGCGGATGACGGGGCGGAGTCCTTCGCGCGTGCGGCAGCCGCGTACGGGCCGCCCGCGGTGCTTTGTGCGGGAGCGGTGGGCGGCATTGACGTGTCCGCCTACGGCTTCACCGTGGAGCAGCAGCCGGCTTCCGAGGGAGATGACATTCTCCGCCGGCTCGACGATCTTGCCGCGGAGGTTCACTCCGCGGCCAACCCGCAGGTACATTACACTCACGCATCTTTCCCGCCTACTGCCGGCATCGGGCAGGGGGCTTCGGCTCTGGTGTGCGGACCCGCCGCGGCGGTGGCCACACCAGAGGAGCAGGTTCCGGCAGGTGGTGCGGCGGCATCGGCATCCGCCGTGCAGGGTAGATATCTTCCGCGGAGGTGACTCGGCCCGCATTGGGAATTTACTTCGGCCACATTTCGGCCCGTCTCGGCCCGAAACCAAAATTGCCCGCCGCAGGCGCAAAATTTTAATTTTAAGTATGGCAATTTGTCAAAAATTGATAAAATTTTGGAAATTTATCGATTTTCCCCTCAATGCGACTCGGCCCATCCGCAACTTTTCCTTCGGCCCGCCTTCGGCCCGGGCCTCCGTCACACGGCCCCGGGCCGGCCAATCCCAGGAAGATATCTTCCCTGCCGCCGTGCCGGCCCCTGCTATGCCTGTCTCGCAGGGAGAAGATGTGAAGCCCGCGCCACTTCAATCGGCGCGGGTGACCGCCACAGCGGACGCGGACGGCGAGTTCGCTGGGTTCGTTCAGACCGTGAACCACGCCGCCATCGGACAGGTTGATCTCACGGGTTACGACACGGACGATTACGAGGACCTCGCCGACGGCAGCTTCGTGGTGAAGCCGCGGGCTTCGACAATCTCGGCAAATCACTCGTCGACGCCCGCAGCCCGAGCACCTCACCCTGGTGGTGCTCTGGGGGATTGGCATGACGGTGCTCCCCGCAGCCACGGCTGTGGAAAGCCTCCGTGGGGCTTCCCCGCCCACGCGGGCTTGTGGGGGATGCCGTTTCTACTTTCCTTCATTCTCTTGATTTCTGTCATGGGAGTGGGGGCTGCCACCTATACGGTGGCCAATGACATCGACCCTGTGCAGGTATCGGGTCGGGCTGCGCCGCAGCCTGTGCTGTGCAGGGGAGAGGAGGCACCGCTTGTTACGGTGCCGTGTGCTATTCCGCCTCGTCTCCACCGGCGGGTACAGAGGCGGCAGGGCCTCTATATGGCTCCGGTGCCATGGCATCCCGGGCCGCCGCCGCCTGCCGTGTTATTTGAGGACGGTCCTCCGCTGTCGCCGGCGTCGTCTTCAGATGACGAGGCCCCACCTTCGGGCAGTACTTGGCAGCACCCCGGTGCGGTGCAGCCTCCCGTGATCAACGAATCAGCAACACCGACTCCGTCAAATTCTCTGGCGAATGATTTTCCAGAGACCGACGCCTTACACTTTGGCCGCCCCGTATTGCTCCGCCGTGCTACTGCGGGCTACTACGGTGCTCATTGTGGTGACGGTGCTCCTCTGGCCTTTGACCCCGAGTAGTTATGTTTCTGGTTCTGGCAGTACACCACTGGTCTGGTGGTGTGCTGAGATCTACTTTGACCTCAACACGGTCTTCAATTTGGTTTATGATTTTACTTTGACACCTTTGAACTCTTCAATCTGACTTACTGGCACAGAGCTTTTCAGTAGTTTAGCAGGACTTGCATTGCCTGTATGGTTTCTCTTGTGCTGGTTAGAGGTTTTCAATTTGTGTATCAGAATAGCACAGTTGGATTAGCAGTTAGGACTTGTCACCCTGGCTTCTGCCCTAGAGATATCTCGAACTGCGGGGATATGACAGATCTGGACGCTCATATTTTCCCCCAATGCTGGATTTCCTCTGAAACCCGAATTTTCAATGGAAACGTTGAAAGCAAGAGGGAATCTGTAACTTGCTCTGAAATTTTCATGAAACGCGAAAGGAGAACCGACAAGCGAAGGACTTCACTGCATTCGACAGCAGCCACCACGCAGTGGATTGCGCCAACAAATTGTGTCGTTGCTGCCAACGTGTTCCGTCTTCGGTACTATTTTAGTCATAGATCAATATGAAAACGAAGGGCAAGAAAATACATCTGCCATTTGTGCAACAATCTCGCGCTAATGCTGTAGCCCGTGATGCAGTATGCAAGAAATGCTACAACACACGTTACTTACGGGATAACAGGCGGGAAAAACTGGACGCATGTACGTGAAGACCCACGCTGCATAAAGAAAGATGACACCCGATGGTTGACACCTGGATCACAAGCGATTCGAAATGCGACGACTATTGTCGAAAGTACGCTCGGGGGACAATCTGCTGATAAAGCCAACCAAGACGTAGCAGGTGAGGTGCTTGGTATTCTAATAATGCCCTGCCCTGATCTTACAGGCCTTAGAACACCATGTGGTTGCACTTTCTTGTTCATTCGCATTTAGCTAATTAGCGTTTAGCTATTTAGCTAATTAGCTAATTAGCATTTATATAAATGACTCGCAGGACGCGCCTCTCTTGCAGGATCTATGCCGTATCCATAGGTGTCGGCAAATATGGAGAACCCAAGCAACATCAAACGCTCTAGCTTAGGTGGTGCCTCTTCTCAAGACGATGTCCATGCTTCAGGTATGTACAATTGTGCTGCCCCATGGTTGCGGTCTCGAGGTGCAACTCCTCACGCAATCTCAGAATGCTTGTTTCGTGCTGCAATACCAAGGTTGATGGCGTGATGGTCCTGCAATCGCATAGTGCTTCGACCTATATATGATTGCAAACATGTTGAACCATAAGTGCTTCAAATAGTAACCGGTATATTATACAAATGTGATCGTAGGCGATATGTGACTCACTTTATTCAGGAGGGATGCCAACAGGTGTACTCGCTGGCATTGCGACACCAGTTGAAAAAGAAAAAATGTAACATCCTCCTACCGGAGACGTGATATTATTAGGTGCTCAGCGGTCAAGCCTGCCCCTCTGCCCTAACTGCTATTACCCAGTCCAGTGCACTAGAGAGTTTAGCCCTTGGGTTCTGCTAGGTGGTCAATACCATGCTAACAGCATCTAGTCTGCAGCCATTCCTCGTAACGGGAGGCTGCAGGATGAGGGCCTACGCCGGCAGGTCAAAGATGAAACCTAGTTTAGCACCCACCTAGCAGAAAAGGTGGATGCAAGAACCCCCGACTAGTGGAGCACGAACAACAACGAACACGCTCCCAATCGGAGATTCAACTAGGGCGCCTATCCAAAGATACAGGCAGGTCAATGAGCTGACGTGTAATCACTGTCAGCCCCAGGGTTACCACTGTTTGTGAATGGGCAGTTTACAGTCAGGTTCTAGGATGTTCTGACAGAATATTGTGGTCTGTTGCTGCCACTTCCAGAATCCACGCCGCTGTCGCCGCTGAAAAACCCCCGGATGCGTCGTGGTGTGGGGGACTAAAAGCGGTGTCCGGCCATTTGCTCAGCTCTCGCGAGTGGCCACTTGTGATGGCGCTTGACTAACACAAGCAAGGCCAAGCAGTGCGTTCAGTGCAACACACTAGGGAAGTACGCATCGGCGTTGGATCCTAAATGCACGAGTCGTGCACGTCAGTATCCAAGCCGTCCGCCTCGTGCCAAGGGTCCTCGTACTCGAGGTCGGCAATGTCCTCGTCCTCATGGCTACCAGGCTGCTCTGCTGCCTTCCCCTTTTTGCTGATTCGCGGCGGGCTTGGCGGCACCGATGGCGGCTTTCCGCTGCGCTTCTCACCAGGAGAGGGCGGTTGCTCTGCTGTCGATGTCCGCACGATGTCGCTGAAACTGCTGAAACTCGCTGACTGCTCCGCTGCCAGATGGCGGCGCAGCCAGACTGAAGTCTGTGGGCTGCACTTGCCCAGAGACTTTACCAAACGTGAATTTACCGCCTGGCACCACGGTTGGCATAGGGGAGCTGGTCGTGAAAAAACCCGTAGCTGCTGGCGGATGGTTCCGCTCCTCAGCTCTTCCCCTCGCCTTATGCCTCTGCGAGCTGCGTCGTTGCGTTCTGGCGCTGGGCCCCTGCGTGTGGGCGGTGCCTTGCGCGGATGGAGGAGGCGGAAAAGTCGATGTAGTCGCCAAGCCCGCCACGGTTTTGCTAGCCCGTTGAAATGCGGGAAAGCAAACCGTTGCTGCCGTCGCCACTGCACGAGTGGCGTGCAGAGCCAAGTATGTCAGGTTCTGCTGAGGCGTGAGCGCGATGGTCTCGTCGTCACCGATGCACTCAGGCAGGGGTGCCCCTTGCCTTCGTGCAAGCCGTTGGGCTCTCAGCGCAGCCTGAGCCGTGCTGATGAGCAACTCCAAGCTCATTTCCGCAGCTTCGTGTTGCGGACTGGTCGCTAGTCCGCTCGATGCCGGCTTTCGCCCCCCCATATCGTGAAAGCGCGCTTTAACACTAAATTCCTGCGTTAAATTTCAATAATATCTTCCCTTTATCCATTTTATCGCCTGAAATTTATCATAAAAATTTTCGTGCAAGCAGCGTCTCGCAGCCGTCGCCTCCAATCCGGAGCCAGTTGAACTCAGCTTGGAGGATCCAATGACCACGCCGTCACGTTGTAGTTATGCTAGTGTGCTAAGGGCTCCAAGCGTATCCAAGGGTGCGTTAACGATGCACCATTGCATCCATACATACGAACCTAATATTCATTCATGGTTTATGCATTTCAACGACACCCCAATAAGCAGTTATCGGGTGGGCACTATCTATTTCATGCAGGCTCCTCAATTACCCCGGCCTGCAATCTTTCACCACCGGCGAAATTCACGGAGAAAATAACACCTACTAAATTCCGTAAAATTTTCCAGCCACGGAAATCTAAATCAACGCCTACAGGTTTGCGCAAGACAATGATGGTGCACATTTTGCCTTTGAACCTGTATTGTTGCTTCATTAGGTAGAGTCCTGCATTACATCATTACTTCATTTGTGTTATCCATCGAAGGGGAAGCAAGCCATCCATGCATTTCTTTAGAAAGGCTCACTTCAGTTGGTTGGGAGGGACACATGCATTATAAAGCCATCCCAGCGATGCATGGCGAGCTAACCTCGGAGGAGGAGCCAGTCGCCGCCCCCAACCCGTCTTATGCGTTCGTGGTCAGCGACAAAGCCTCAGGTGCGTTGAATATGCCACCGCCAACGTGTGTGATGCAGCCATGTCCCCCGAGGGCCCTCCCTGCTGACGCAGACATGTCCCATGAGGGCCCTTTAAGCTCACGCAGCCATATCCCCCGAGGGCCCTCCAAGCTCATGCAGACATGTCCCCCAAGGGCCCTCCCTACTGATGCAGACATGTCACCCAAGGGCCCTCTCTGCTGATGCAGACATGTTCCCCGAGGGGCCTCCGTGCTCATGCTGACATGTCCCCCGAGGGCCCTCCCTGCTGACGCCGCCATGTCCCTTGAGGGCCCTCGCTACTGACGCAACCATGTCCCCCGAGGGCCCTCCCTGCTGACGCATCCATGTCCCCCGAGGGCCCCCCTTGCTGACGCAGCCATGTCCCCCGAGGGCCCTCCCTGCATCCATCGAAGGGGAAGCACGTCATCCATGCATTTCTTTAGAAAGGCTCACTTCAGTTGGTTGGGAGGGACACATGCATTATAAAGCCATCCCAGCGATGCATGGCGAGCTAACCTCGGAGGAGGAGCCAGTCGCCGCCCCCAACCCGTCTTATGCGTTCGTGGTCAGCGACAAAGCCTCAGGTGCGTTGAATATGCCCCCGCCAACGCGTGTGTGATGCAGCCATGTCCCCCGAGGGCCCTCCCGGCTCATGCAGCCATGTCCCTCGAGGGCCCTCCTTGCTCATGCAGCCATATCCCCCGAGGGCCCTCCAAGCTCATGCAGACATGTCCCCGAAGGGCCCTCCCTGCTGATGCAGACATGTTCCCCGAGGGCCCTCCGTGCTCATGCTGACATGTCCCCCGAGGGCCCTCCCTGCTGACGCAGCCATGTTTCCCGAGGGCCCTCCTTGCTGACGCAATCATGTCCCCCGAGGGCCTCCGGCAGGACATGACTCCCCGAGGGCCCTCTTTGTTTGATGCGGCCATGTTCACCGAGGCCCTCCCTGCTGACGCAACCATGTCCCCCTAGGGCCCTCCCTGCTCATGCAGACATGGCCCCCAAGGGCCCTCCCCGCTGACGCAGAAATGTCTCCCGAGAGCCCTCCCGGCTCATGCAAACATGTTCCCCTGAGGACCCTCCCTGCTGACGCAGCCATGTCCCCCGAGGGCCCTCCTTGCTGAGAGACGCAGCCATGTCCCCCGAGGGCCCTCCCTGCATCCATCGAAGGGGAAGCAAGTCATCCATGCATTTCTTTAGAAAGGCTCACTTCAGTTGGTTGGGAGGGACACATGCATTATAAAGCCATCCCAGCGATGCATGGCGAGCTAACCTCGGAGGAGCCAGTCGCCGCCACCAACCTGTCTTATGCGTTCGTGGTTAGCGACAAAGCCTCAGGTGCGTTGAATATGCCACCGCCAACCCCGAGGGCCCTCTCTGCGGAAGCAGCCATGTCCCCCGAGGCGGCCCTCCCGGCTCATGCACACATGTCCCCCGAGGGCCCTCCTTGCTCATGCAGACATGTCCCCCTAGGGCCCTCCCTGCTCATGCAACCATGTCCCCATAGGGCCCTCCCTGCTCATGCAGACATGGCCCCCGAGGGCCCTCCCCGCTGACGCAGAAATGTCTCCCGAGGGCCCTCCCGGCTCATGCAAACATGTTCCCCCGAGGGCCCTCCCTGCAAACGCAACCATGTCCCCCGAGGGCCCTCCCTGCTGACGCAGATATGCAACCCGAGGACCCTCCCTGCTGATGCAGCCATGTCCCTCGAGGGTTGCAGGGATGCCATTCTCTGCCATCAGTGTGCTGCAGGGCCTGTGGATGCCATGGTCCCGCATAGTCCCACCTAATCCCGCCTAGCCAAATCCCGCCCCACCCCGCCTAATCTCACCCGGTCCCGCCTATCCCCACCTGTTCCCGCCTAATCACGACTAATTCCGCCTTGTCCCGCATGGTCTCGACTGGTCATGCCGTGATGAATTGTGTCTGAATAACGACGTTAAACGTAGCAGGAGCTAGGGTAGCGCCGCAGGCTTGAAATCACTTACCTTACCTTACTTAATCAGCAGCAGAAGCAGCAGCAGCAGCAGCAAAGCGCGAATCCTAACGGGCGACACGGACGAACTTCCGATCTCACGATCGCCAGACGCTAACGATGACAGTGCCACTGCAGTCGCGTACATTTACCGCGACGCCACCCACGCGTTATGGCATGGCATGTTGAGATGCAAAAAGCGAAGCAATATCGCGCACATGATCCTACGGTCAGATGGCCTAGTGGAGATCTCTTTTGAGATCGATCCGCCTAGTATATAAAGAGCTTGGGTTCGATGCACGTAAACGTTCATCCCACCGTCTTAAGTAAATTGGTACAAACGTTGTGCCTTGAACAATAATACAAATCTAATCGAATATGTGACATAAGGACCGACAGGTTGTTGCTGCAGGGTGCAGCTACAACAAAGGCTAGTGTAGGGATTGGAAGCAACTGGCCAATTCACTGCTCATACAAGCAAGCTACTTAAATCATTTGCGAAGGCTGAGGTGATCTTCAGGCGATTAACCCATATGTAAAGGGTTACTTAGATTTTGTGGCTTCAGTGGAGTTGGCATATCAAACTGATAACATTAACAGTATAAGGTTGTTGCTAGGATGTGGTGCTTTGATTTACCTCTTCATAGAAGACACCGTGATAGCAAGTTCAAGGTGCCTTGTGCACTCCTAGCTATACATCAGATGCTTTCATGTACTTTTTTGTCCTTTCTAAAGACAAAATACCAGGGTTCTACTTCTCCATTTGAAATGGTCATAAACTTAATGTTCCGTACAACGCCTTGGGTATTCAAGCCTACCAGCCACGTGTCGTTCACACCACATACATCGAACTTCCCGCCGGCTGCAGCACTGCCTGGTTGTTGGCAGAGATAAGGTGCAGGAGTTGGGTAGATGCTAGCATTGGTGCGCTGCAACACCTTGAACAAGGGGAAGTTCACGGAGGCTCCGTGCTGCTTAAACTTCTTCTCCCACCACCAACGCGGCCTCAGCAGTGTATGAAGGCCGTCTAAAGTATCTTTCAAGCTGATGCTGAGCAAAATATGTCTGCGGCTGACTCGAATTAACTCCGAGACCACTTGATCAACCATATCAGGCTGGATATGCTCTAATACATCGCCTGTCACAAACAAGCGTGCACCCCACTTGCTGAGAACAGAGCTTTCAGTGTAACTGATATCCAAGCCGAGGCTCTTCCACACTGCTAGAAATGGGAGTGTGGGGGGCCTCCGGCTTGGGCGAGGCTCTTCCACACTGCTAGAAATGGGAGTGTGGGGGGCCTCCGGCTTGGGCGAGGCTCTTCCACACTGCTAGAAATGGGAGTGTGGGGCCTCCGGCAGGCGGGACTCTTCCGCACTGCTAGAAATGGGAGTGTGGGGGCCTCCCGGCTTGGGGCGAGGCTCGCCTTTGCCTAGAGAACTGGGAGTGTGGGGGGCCTCCGGCTCGGGCGAGGCTCTTCCACACTGCTAGAAACGGGAGTGTGGGGGGCCTCCGGCTTGGGCGAGGCTCTTCCACACTGCTAGAAATGGGAGTGTGGGGGGCCTCCGGCTCGGGCGAGGCTCTTCCGCACTGCTAGAAATGGGAGTGTGGGGGCCTCGGCTCAGGCGAGGCTCTTCCACACTGCTAGGAAATGGGAGTGTGGGGCCTCCCGGCTCAGCGAGGCTCTTCCTGCTTGCTAGAAACGGGAGTGTGGGGCCTCCCGGCAGGCGAGGCTCTTCCACACTGCTAGAAATGGGAGTGTGGGGGGCCTCCGGCTCGGGCGAGGCTCTTCCGCACTGCTAGAAATGGGAGTGTGGGGGGCCTCCGGCTTCGGCGAAGCTGTTGAACTATGAAATTCTTGGCGAAGTGTGCGCTTTAGGAAGCCATGGGCAGGGTTGTTCACAAGTGTGAAGTCGACGTTGAAGAACTTTTGAATTCAGGTGATGAGATGGTTACAGTATTAACATTTGTCTTCCTAAGGCGCCAGGACAGTACTTGTATGGGAGTGATTCAGAGTCAAATAGTACCTGAGAGTACAGCGTCGAAGGAGTTGTCAGCGAAGGGAAGACTGCGGAGAGAGCCTTGCTCAACAAAGCCTTGCTTCAGCAAATCGGGCGCATCCTGTGGCGTAAGCAGCGTAAGGAAACGTTGTGAGAAAAGGCGAAGATTGTGAAGTGCTGTCGTTTTGAAGATTTATGCGCCCCGCAGGCCCCAACTATTCAGAGATACCGCCAGGCGCACTTGAAGAGAGCTGTCAGGTGTAGGCAAGATGGCTGGTGCCTCAGGCAAGAACCCCCTGAGGGCAAACAGCACCGAATTCAAGATCGCCTATCTCTCACCAAAGGAACTTTGTAGAGCTGAGGGCAGGCCTGTGTGCCGCAGAGGATCAGAAGGAAGTGTTCCAGCCAAAGAAGCCTCTAGCTGCGCCCAACAGCTCTATGCCGCAACACCAAGTTCGGAACAACGTGCCCACCAAAACACGGAACAAGCGCACTATACGATACACAGGATAAGCGAACTCAAGAAAGAATCATCAAAGCAGGGCAAACTTGCTTTCTGCGCACAGTACTTCACGAGCGCTGGAAAAGTTTCTCAGTCAGTCAAGCGAAAATTACTATGACGCACTTGAGCAAGCGCAGCAGCCGAGAGCTCCACTCCATATGCGTTCTTCTTCAGTCCTCGAAGCATCCGGACACCCATGCCGTTGCCACAGCCAGCATCCAACACGGTGTGGAACTGTACCAGCTCCACGAGCCTGCCATAGAAGTGGCACGCCCAGCAAGACAGCTTGGGATATGCTCCCCCCCAGACGCCATCGTACACTCCAGAATATGCTTCACTTTTGTGCTCGGCGGAAAGACTCAAGCGTTTTGGAGGGAGAAATGTTGCTTGATCTCCAAGCTGCAGCCTGTCTTGAGTGGTATCCCAAGGAACGTGGGCGGCGTGATCTGAAGTTCTGAGGTGAGCATGGCTTGTCCTCTGTTGTGTAGCTGAAGCGAGGTAAACGTTCAGACACGCGCTGAGTAAAATAATATTTCCCACCCTCACCACGGGCGACGGCGGAACACACCAACTCAAACAATGCTTAAGCCCTCGCATAGCTTTTGTGATCAGTCGAGTGTGGTGATTTCGAAACTCTAAACCGTGGCGCGACGGTCTAAGGGCCATTCTATGAACTGGGTGGTAGGTAAATGCATGACGACTAGTCGTCAGTCGTTTTGGGGCACGCTGACCGTAAAATCTCATAAAATGCTTGCCGATGGCATTTTTAAGCTCGTTGAAAGCGAAAAGCGTTGATTTTCGTCTAGCGCGTCATGAGTTGTAAGTTTATACCCGAAAATTTCTCCCTTTTACCAGTATTTTATGCCATTTGGTGCAGTGAAGTCCTTCGCTTGTCGGTTCTCCTTTCGCGTTTCAGGAAAATTTCAGAGCAAGTTACAGATTCCCTCTTGCTTTCAACGTTTACATTAAAAATTCGGGTTTCAGAGGAAATCCAGCATTGGGGAAAAATATGAGCGTCCAGATCTGTCATATCCCCGCTTATGCCACCATGTCATCGCTTATGCCACCAGCAACCATCAACTTCTCCAAGGCTCTAGTGGAGATCTGGAGATCGACGATGCTAATAAGAAATCCGGCTTTTGGTTCTAAAATCCTCCCATCGGTTGTGTGGCAAAGTTCAAGCGGTGTACTGTACCTCAGAACTTTTAGTCGTGTCGACTATAACGACGAAGCCTTGAAGAAACCCGGAAACAGCATGATTCAGATCATGCAAAAGTTGACAACCTTCAAACCAAAGCTAGAGCGCTGCACGCAGTATCCGTTCACCCTGAGCTGTAGACCCCAAATGGCGCACGGCCCGCACCTTCGCTTCCATGGAAATTTTGTTCGTTCTCAGCATTATTTTGGTTCAAGAAACTTTGGACGACAAGCTATGCGACGAAGAGCAAATTCATCAGGTATCGAAATAGCACGGAGAAGTTTACTGCGTTCACCTTTGCGCTCAGGAACTCGGCTGAATAGTTACCAGCTTGAGGTGTGTAAAAGTCGAAAGTGTTCGTGTCAAGTGACCACTCTAGTGAATGGTTTTTGGGCATACCAGGAGCGTGAATGAGAAACAGTTGTGACGGATTAAAACCTTAAAAATGCAACCGTTGTTATCGATTGAGACACTACCCTGCTCGCGGCATCGGCAAACAGCAGAGCAGTTCATATGCGAGTGGACTACCCTCAAGTCGACTTGTGTGTAACGTTTGCAAAATGACAGGCTTTTGAAAATGTTAAAAGCGTTACGATTTGCCCCAAACTCTTTGCTACGACTTGCAGATCAAAATGGAATGCCTGAAGAGTGGGACGGCGACTTCTCCGAAAACCTTGACGAAAATATCCTTCCTTCGAACTTACCAACTAACAGCGATGAGACGGACTTTGATTTATATTATGAGCTAGACGAAAGCGCTTCGCAAGCTTCTGATAGCCCCTTCTCCTCGGTGAGTCCCTGGCTTGCCAGCACTTATCACTTATTGATCGAAGTCACTGTCCCGATGTAGAGTACCGCGACGGTTCACTTTGATTCAGTGCCACTGAGAACAGCACGAGTCGTCACTTTTCCAATTCCAAGACGACACCCAAATGATGGTTGTTGAGTGTGTTACCGACTCAGGAACATCCTTCCGAAGAGGGCTTGTGGTTCGGCCAAGAGCAAACGGAATCAGTTTGGTGGACTGAACTCGAACAAGTGTACGTCATCGGTTTCGTCGATGCGGACGATCAACCTCTTGGACTGTATGCAAACAGGTATCCGGGTTCTTGAGCTTGTGCACGACCTTGATAATGTTGGGACAGCTGCCGATAAAACAGTGTCCCCACGTCACGTATAAGCTAGTCCATTCCCGTTGCAACGCCATAGGTAGAATTCTTGACGAGTCATCACGGGATTCGGCCCCTTTCATGGCTCGCTTTCACCGATACCCTGCCGGGGGAGAAGTTCTGGCTTTGACCTCTCCCGTTGCTCGCTCGCGCGGGGAGAGCTTCAGCTTCGATTGGGCCGTGCGCTGATGCGGGAGATCTGCTCGTGTGTTCAGGGCGGAAATCGATGGCAGTTGGTGGGATGTTATCGTTGGATGGGAGGGTTTGGAAGATGCCGAAAGGCACTCCGGTTTAGTGGAGGCCACAATGGAAGCGGAAGTTGGGATTGTGCTTCAAGTGGTGGAGCCAACTGCACTGCAGACGGCTGCTTCCAATGCAGGTGTTGTTCTTCCCTGTTATTCGCTCCAAGCTAGAAAGGGGGGAAGCGGCTTTGAAAATATATCTCGGTCCGTACTTGACTTTGGTGCAACAGCAGCTGACAGAATTCGACTTCGGAGCTCGTCGCTATTTTAGGTGGGTGGAAGTGGACCATAGGAGGGGGCTTGCGGAGTTGGCAACAACGAAATTGAACTGTTCGTGGGCCAGCCGGTTTCCCAACCGCAGCCTGTTTGTTGCTCGCGCTTAGCTTGTCATTGGAAAGCTCAAAAGTGGAGCTATATGAAATTCTACAAAGCAGGCGGAGGCACGCTCTGATGAAGAGGTGCTTCTAGTTCAAGACTTCCGCGAGCAAGTCCAAAGGCCCTCAGTGAGCCACAACGCGGGGAGGCCTGCGGTGGTGACCCCAGCCAGAGCCACAACGCGGGGAGGCCTGCGGTGACCCCAGCCAGAGCCACAACGCGGGGAGGCCTGCGGTGACCCCAGCCAGAGCCACAACGCGGGGAGGCCTGCGGTGACC
>LGRX02005424.1:0-28358 GCA_001247695.2 Cymbomonas tetramitiformis
CCCCTTCACCCCCCTCCACCCCCCCTATATTTATATACAATACACTCGAGCTTCAATTGATATAATATGCATACAGCATACACTGTGTCGTGTATGCCGTTATTTACAATACACTCGGGCTTCAATTTATATAATATGGATACAGCATACGCTGTCGTGTACAGCCTACGATTTGGGCGTCAATTTTTGCACTGTTAAAAGCACTGAATTTCATCCATCCTTGCAAGCATTTCTGGGATTTGGCAAGAATGAGGACCTAGTTTATATATGCAAAATTATTCCAAAACTTTTATTTACAATACACTCGGGCTTCAATTGAATACAGCATACGTTGTCGTGTACAGCCTACGATTTGGGCGTCAATTTTTGCACTGTTAAAAGCACTGAATTTTTCCTCGATTTTTCAAAAGAGGGGGAATCTTCGATTTCATCTCCGATTTTTTCCCCAATACACTACACTTGGGCTTCAATTGATGTAATATGGATACAGCATACAATGTGTCGTGTACAGCGTACGATTTGGGCGTCAATTTTTGCACTGTTAAAAGGGCTGAATTTCATCCGTCCTTGCAAGCATTTCTGGGAATTTGCATGAGTGAAGACCTAATTTATATATGCAAAATCATTTTAAGAATTATATACACTACACTTGGGCTTCAATTGATGTAATATGGATACATCATACAATGTGTCGTGTACAACCTACGATTCGGGCGTCAATTTTTGCACTGTTAAAAGGGCTGAATTTTCCCCCGATTTTTCAAAAGAGGGGGAATCTTCGATTTCATCTCCGATTTTTTCCCCAATATATATATATAAGCTCAAAGTGGCAAAATGGGTAAAAAACTCACACGTAAGATTACAATTGTGTTTTTCGGATCCATTTTTTTCACGGAATCCAATTTTATACCTATTAAGGTACCAAAAAACATTATGCCACATTTCACATCTCGTGTAATACCCTAAATATCTTACATGTAACATCTAGGGGTGTAACACACACTTCAGATTTTACATAATAAACAGTGACGGATTGAGCACAATATTGCTTCTTTCTTTCAAAGAAAAATGCATATTGCTCATATTTGACATATCTAAGGGTTACTAATATCATGTAACACCCTAAGGTCACTGCAGGCGATTAGGGTCACTGTAACCCACACTGGCTGAAATGCCATAAAATATTAGTGAAACACACTATATATTGGCATTATAGTCATGCTGGAATCAGCACAGCCATGACTAACATTCCAGGGCAATATCCCCAGGACTGTAAGGCTGCTTCCTATAAGGTTGCATACTGCCTAATAAAATATATTCAAGGCACTTAACAACTGCCTAATAGTTCACTCTTCCTCGAAGGGGGAAGTGAAGTGAAATGCTGATGAGATATACCGCACACATCCGAGAAGTTATTTTATAACTTATATAGATTCAGGATTAATGTGTGACGATTCCGATATGGTGATTTCTGATGGATTGCTTTTGATAATACCACTGCATCCACAAATAACGTTGAAATCTGTACAACGTTAAACCCACCGTCACTAATAAAGTATAAACTCGGATGGGAAACTACATCCCAATGACTATAAGTTGACTATTGCTCAGCGTTTACATTTTCGAGTAAAGGCGGAATGCTGAACTATATATATAACATATAACCTGATACCATACTTAATTGCACATCATTGGATCAGAAGATGATAGTTATATAATTTATATATATTCCGCCTGATACAGTTTGGCACTATAGCCATAGTTACATAAGAGTGGGAAGGACAGGTGCATCGCTGTAGGACTGGTTGATATAATCCCAGTACCGAAGGCAGGATGTGGTATCCGAATAACAGCTGATAACTGTTGGGTGACCACCATGCAAAACCTTCCACGCGTAACTCCTTCGTCCTCGGATGCAGGTGAATTGTTCATACAATATGTTGACATCACATGACAGCATTCTGAGGAATCCCCTGTATATTTATATGAGTTGTCATCACTGAAAATGGCACAGGGTTCGAATCGTCGAAATGAGTATAACTCCGATGAATTCATTAGTACATAACAGCTGCTGAGATTATTCCTCCGGCTGGATTGCAATCATTCACAATCCCTGTACATTCCGGTGACAAATTTTTGCACTGGACTGATCACCACATTTGGTATGATCTGTGATATATAAATCATCAGAAAAAGCGTTGCAATCAGTACAACGCTGTCTAAACTCACAAAGATGAGTAATAGATTTACTCAGATGTAATGGTATAAGGCACAATGTGACCTACGCTAAAATCGCGTATGCTCGGGCACTGTATTGTGGCCTGCGCTACGATCGCGTATGCATGGGCACAATATGACCCGTGCCGATGACGTGGACACATTCCATACAACCCCCGGTATGAGCGGACAAGGTTGGTCGCCACGTCATCACATCTGAAATCAATAAATCACTCAGAGAGAAGGTGTTGACATCAGTACAACACCATTATACTTATAGTCATGAGGAGTTTGAAAAGGACACAGTCCCTCCGATATTGACAACACGGTAAACACATTACCACAGGCTCTCTGATTATATATTTGATATCCCACAGCATACGATGATGGTAATAGCAAACCACTTCGCCGCTGGAGGGTAGTGTTATATTTTGTACAGCACATACATGGGCACGATGTGACCCACGCTGATGACGTGAATTCGGGCTGCATCCCAAGAACTGCAATGCACCTTAGGTGCAATGGGCTGCATCCCGAGAACTGCTATCCAGCTTCATCGTAAGCTACCACGTCATCACATCTGAGGTCGGACCTCTGTTGTATTTAAACGGCGCCTGACAACCGCCTAGCATTTAACACTTCCTTGAGGGGGGAAGATGATAAGCTAAAAAAATACAACTAAAAATCAAATAAATAATAAAGACAAATAATAAAACAAGTAAGTTGCATCATCGTTGTTGTTTTGGTAATCGTGACTATATACAGTCAAATCATGCAGAGTTCCATGAAGTTGACACACATCTGTATCGAACATTTCTCGAGGTCATCAGCCATGACGTACATATGAGCTTGATTTCGAAGACCTAGACATTTGTATACATCTGGTATAGCCTGTATCCAGACTAGAATTGTATATTGTTTCGGTGCAAGCACCATAGCCTCTGCCACCGATGATCACCGAAAAACGCAACCATTCTTGATATTTCATACATATCATTTGATTGGATCATTAAAGGTGTCAAGAGTACTTAATGCGATATGCAGGCTACGGCCTGAGTACAATGTTCACCTAGGTCAAAGCCAGCGAGCTGACCAATGCAGCATAAATGCTAGCTGCCCTTGAAGGCTACATAATAAGCTTATTGCCCTTACGTCTTGAAATGTATCCGTGCATTGGCATCTCTTTGAGGTAGTCATGCCTGCTGAATAAGCCATACCGGTCATCTGATTGCATATCTGATCATACCGCCATTGAACAATGCCTATTCTGTGAGATTTTTATACCACGTGGCATTTCGGTTGTGCACATCAAAAATATACAGTGCATATGATTGTTTGTACTCTTTATAGAGCCGAATGTCTCTATAAACAGCAAGTTCGCTGCAAATATCATCAGCTCTTCATCCGACCTTCTAAGGTTGAGTTGTTCGTCAGATGTATTGATTTATGGGACACCATATCTTTGAGGCAGGTCTATCCATCATCTAAGACAGAATCCGTGCAGTCATGGCTATTCAGCCTGCAGTATCATATGTCTTAACTGTTGGCAAGCAGCCTCTACGCCATATGGCTAAAGATGGCAAGTATAACCTTCGGTCATTCTTGGGCATGGTCGGCCAATTCAGGAGATTTATCCCGAAATTCTCCAAGATTGCCGAGCCACTCATGTATTCCATGTGTCATATGAAAACAGCCAACATATCGCCCTACAGTATGACCCTAAAAAGAAGCCATCTCCTTTTAGCAAGGGGAAGTGGGTTATGCCCGTCGGATCATCGTGAAGGTGATAGAATTGAGAAAATCGATTGAAATTTGTATTGAAAATGACTATTCCTTAAAATAAGGTATTGCACCTAAGGAAATAAGGGTTTCATCGTCTGAAATAGGAATGGAGTTTTTCACTGACTCTAGTTCCTGAATCCAGAATCACACAGAAAATATAAAATTCTATCCGGTGCATATAGAAAGTACATTAGATTCAGATTCTGAGCATACAAGTGGACTTGAATGCACTCGGGTTTGTACTGAGATTGCAAGTTTCCAAGTTTCATTCTGACATCACTACTTATTTGTGGAAACCCTGAGTGGTATCGCGCTGCAACGTTGCTTTGACTTCCGTGGGCCGATCGTTGGCCAATTTTGCTCGATTTGTTTTCATCTTACCTCTTCGAGTTCGCTGGAAAACTTTGATTGGGATTTAGTAGCGGCAGTTGTTTATTTGCTGTTGGGCTTCTGCGTCTTCGCTCTTAACACTATACGCCTGTACGGCGGAAGCGCTGGCAGATTTTTCGGAATCAGATTGCTGCGTTTCTCCACCAGCTTAAGCAACGTTTTCAATGTCCTCTTCACGGCGGGCTTCTTCGCTGTATGTTCCGCCTCAGCGGCGCTCGGGGGTGGCGGAGGCTGCTTCTGGGCCCTCCGGGCTCTCTAGCTCGGCCCGGGTGTTTGAGCACCGGGGATTGGATGGGCTTGGGGCTTTGGGGCCCACCCCGTACTTTGTCCCGGAATGGGAGGCGCCAGCCGGGGCGCGGCGAGGCAGCAGGGGGGGGAGCAGTACAACGCTCTCTGGAGGGCGAATACGCGCTTTTGACGAGCGCGCCTCTACCTCAAGAGGAAAGTCGCATCCAAGCATCGCTACCTGCCACGCCCACGAATTTCCCCGACGGCTCGCGTGACTCTCCTGGGCTGGTATCTGCCACTGTACGTATGTTTGAGTGCTACTCTACACCCCAGCAGCGTGCAGGGGGTGCAGGTGCCTCAAGGTCTACAACGTAGCCAACCAGCTCTCGAGGAGCTCAACACGGTCGCTATAGCCACCGCTCATAATTTGAGATCATCTCCTCATAGCGAAGCTGTAGTTGACCATTTGCCCTTGGCACCAGAGCATCACGTTGGAAACCTGACCCAGGTGCCTTCACCCCATCGTACTGAAAAAATAACCGAATGATGTAAAAGCCATGTCTCCATGCAAAAATATAAAGCAACAAATAAAATAGACAAGTAATGTACCTCTCCAAGCAAAGTAGCATCCTGTTTCCCGGCCTGCAAGCTATCCAGCCATTGCGTGGCTTTCTCGGTGTCCGTTGCCTGCCCGCCCATGTTTGCGATGTGCAAAACAACTTGGGCTCTCATCCAAAGGACTGTGCAGCAATCGGTGAAAGAGCGGGGAGAGGTGATGATCCTCGTAGGCCGCGCAACACTTGCGTCAATGGCCTTCAGCTTGCCCGCGTCAGAGATCTTCCGAACGCCGCCCGAAGGCGTGTTCTCCACAAAGGGCAAACTAAGCTCGCACTCCTTGAAAGCTTGCAGCTGCAATGGCAGGGTGAGCCTTTCCAGTTCTTTGTTGAGGTACAAAGACTCGAGATTCAAGCAGCACCCTTTACCAAGAGTGTTACAGCAGGTACGGATGATTCCCTCGATCTCCTCCTTGTCGGATAAGTACTCTACAATCTTTAAGAGTCGCTGGAAAAACCTCTGATCGAAATCAGGGCTCTCGAACAGAGCAAGGAGCTCGGTGGACTTGACCTTCTTCTTTTTATTGGCCTTTTGTTGAGCAAGGATGTTCCACCTAAAAAAACAGTGTTTTGGTTTAGGTGAAGTTTATAGTATTGAAATAAAGGTCAAGTTCGAAGGTAAAATATGTACTCGTAAAATAATAGGCTTTTTGAAGGTCAGAAATATTTTGAGTGAAACTATAAAGTTTTAAGGGGACACTTACTTGAACATGCTGAGTTCTTGAAAAAAGGTACGCTCCTTCGCGCCCTTGTCGTTGACGTGGATCTTTGCCACTGCCAACGTGGTGATCTCGTTGCTAGTGAGATCCCCATCAAGAATGTTTGCGTCATGGACTTCAAACATCTTGTCCTTGGGCTTAACAGTTGCACGACGAAGTGTGCATCCGTTAGCCCATGCCTCGGTGTAGAAAGCATGACGGCCGTGGCCATCAATGCAAATATACTTGTAACTGCAAAAGCAAAAATAGCACAACACAAGCAAGAGTCTAAATTATATTTTTTTAAAATATGTTTTTGTACTCTAAGTAAAGTTACCACTGGGAATCTAGCCACCAAACTTTTCCTTTCAACTTTCGTTTTTTGGCCGCACGTTCGGCATCTAACTTATTCTTCATTCTCCTTCGCGCAACCTTGGGATCGGAACAGTTGTACCAAGACCTCGGCAAGGGTTGGCATGCATCAGATTCTTCATCGGATGAATCATCAACAAGCAAGCGCGGTCGCGATGCCTCTGAAGAGTCGGAACTTGCAGCGACGCAAGACCCCTCGGATGAATCGACGGGACTAACCCTGCAACAAGAACAACATGAACTAACGACACTTCCAAGAAACTTTCAAAGGCGAAATGTCAGGAATGTAAAGGAAACATGCACTTTTCTCATTAATGCTGAAACAAGAAGAAATAAGAAGAATGTACACGAAATCAGAAACAAAACTCCAAGTTCTTCATTAATGTGCTTTTGTCCTACAAAAGGCAAACTGTAACACGAAAGTTAAGGAAACAAGCTGTTTTCTCATTAATGCTAAAACAATGAGAAATAACAAGAATGCACAAGAAAAACGAAACAAAACTGATCTTCATTAATGTGCTTTTGTCCTACAAAAGGCAAACTCTTCATGTTTTCTCATTAATGCTGCAAGAATTTTGATCTTCATTAATGTGCTTTTGTCCTACAAAAGGCAAAATGTAAGACGAAACTAAAGAAAACAGGCTGTTTTGTCATTAATGCTAAAACAGTGTGAAATAACAAGAATGCACAAGAGAAACGTAACAAAACTGCAAGATCTTCATTAATGTGCTTTTGTCCTACAAAAGGCAAAATGTAAGACGAAACTAAAGAAAACAGGCTGTTTTGTCATTAATGCTAAAACAGTGTGAAAAAACAAGAATGCACAAGAAAAACGTAACAAAACTGCAAGATCTTCATTAATATGCTTTTGTCCTACAAAAGGCAAAATGTAAGACGAAACTAAAGAAAACAGGCTGTTTTGTCATTAATGCTAAAACACAGTGAAATAACAAGAATGCACAAGAAAAACGTAACAAAACTGCAAGATCTTCATTAATGTGCTTTTGTCCTACAAAAGGCAAAATGTAAGACGAAACTAAAGAAAACAGGCTGTTTTCTCATTAATGCTAAAACAGTGGAAAATAACAAGAATGAACACGCAAACAAAAGGAAACAAACAGTTTCTTCATTAATGCTAAAACAGTTCCAAAAGAAAGGAAGGTAAAAAGAGTTAGAACTTACGACTTTGGAACGTGCTGGTAGGACACGTGAGAACCGGTGTTACGCATCCACAACATCGGGGGCTCGTCTCGCAACTTCCCGTGCAGCGCGTAACTGTTCTTCACGTCCGTGCCGTCGTTCACATCCCCACGAGGATTATCCCCGAACCAGCACTCAGCAAGCTTTGCATCCTTGATTAATTCCTCAAAGTGCCCATCGAAAACTTCTTGGTAGTTGTGCCTTGTAGTGCTTTCTGATTGATCCGCCTTTTTTGCAGGAGCTTTCTTTTTTGGCATGTTGAAAAAAAAGAGAGAACGCGTAGAGTGAGAAAAAAGTAATAAGTCGGCGCAACGCTTTGCTAGAAGCTGGTTGGGGTTTTACTTTACTTTACTTTATATTTTCTTTTCAGGCTTTGCCAAAATTTCAGACGGTCGGTCCGTCGAGTCGTCAGCTTCGACAGCTTTAACGGTCACAGCGCGCGCGGTTTCGATTCGGAAAAATATTTTTTTTACTTTGAGGAAACTGTAGTCTTTTTTATTATTTTATTATTTTATTAAATTAATATAATTTTCGATAAATAAATTTAAGTGAACCGTTAGAAGACACAACACAGAAAGACAACACAAGACATAAAACATAAAACGCGCCAGCACGTTAACTCTTTTTCCGGTGGAAAACTATCAAAAATATGCCTTCCGTGTATAGATTTATTGACTACTTTGTTGCAGGCGCACACGATAGGGAGATGATTGCAACCCACAACATTCAACACTTGCGCTGTAACGATTGCCAGCTTGAGCAGTGGCGCCTTTCAACTCATTACAACGTGCGCAACATGGAACGTGGAAGAAGAGACGCCGGGTTCGCCAGTTGGCGCTTCGTCCGTCGCACCCGTTCGCATTTAGTTTTTGAACTGATGGCGCGCGATGGAGACTACCCCGACCATGATGGCAACGAGTGGACTACACCGCGGACAATGATTGTCCCAGCAGACATTCCTGGCGGGACTCCGGGATGTCACTGGACGCTTTTCACCATGCTCGTTTGTCCCCGCCGCTGGGACCAGCCGATGTGTAACTGTTCTAGGCCGTTCAGAAACTCTGAACATTTCGAGGAACTTTGCACCTCATGCAGATGTGAGACGTAGGCGAACATTATAGTTTGTTTAGACTGGTAACATTTATTGACTTTGTTTGTATAAAATGTAAGCCGTGTACTTTTCGAAAATAAGCAAACTCGAGTTTCTTTCTCTGACCTGTCACGTCTGTGGGTTCGTTAATTTTGCGGGTCAGTACGCGCGCTGTTTCGAATTGAAAATTTATAATATTTTTTTTCGAGACAATAAAAAAAATTATTCGATCGCTAAATATACCGGCTGGCACACTTTATTTTCGAACGAGTGTCAAAAAACGAAAATACATTTTGTTTGCGGGGTTGTTCTTTTCAAACTATTTTTCGGAGGCGTTGCCTCCCGAGGTTAACGTGCTGTCATGGGGTCAAAATTTGTGAGTTTTGTTTATAAAAGCGATGGCACAGAAAAAATATTTGAACTTCCAGTTTACTACGCAAAAGGAGAAGGCTACGTTGCTTCAGACGTAATTACTAAAATATTTCGTCTGAGCGATGAACAATGTTTCACGCTGATGGACTTGGAGACTAACGATATTTTCGAAACCTCTGACCTGTACCCAGTAGAACCTGAGCATCTTTACCAGATTTTCATTGAAGATTTTGAGGTGGAAGACTCCAATGTCAAAGCTAAAACATCTTCGGACTCGGAAGAGGATGTCAGAATTACAGCCGTCAGTTCGAAGGCAAGTCGCACGAAGAAAACAGAACCAGATGAAGACACCGACAGCACACCTATTTCCGATGAAGAGGGGGTGGTCTGGCCTTCAGATGTCGTTAAGACTTCCAAGGTTCCCTTGGACGTTTCAGGGGATGTTCTTTTTGCTACGCACTTTAACCCCTAAGCCGGTGTTTGGGTCATTTTTGACCCAAAGGGCGTTTGACCCAAAGGGCAATATGTGCATATATAAGTGGATATAATGAACAAGATGGTGGATGTTCGTATCAAACTGTCGGGTCAATCGATACCTCTCACATGATGACTTTATTTGACATGTTTCCGCAAGAAATATTGCATATATGCAGCGAAATGCACAGGTACCCGAACATACCCCAAAAAATAAAACCGGCTTAGGGGTTTAAAGGTGAACTTGAAGGGGGAAGGAAAGGCGTTCCAATGTTGCAATTGGACTTTTTCGTTACCAATCGCTGCTGGTCTGAACCTGGAAATACCACTTGGAAGCAGTTAACGGAGTTATACGGGAAAGGCAACGTCACCGCACGTGCCCAACACTGCCTTGGCGAGTACATTTGCAAGGAAGAAGACTGCGTTTTCTTTCAAGTCGGTGGTAAGCACTTCGTCAAACGGGTGAAGAAACGTACCTCAGGAAGCAAAGACGAGGAATACCTTGGGAATAAGGTAAACAAATACTTTCGGTTTTGGTTTATTTCACATTCCTGAAATATTCTCAAGTTTCCGCGTTTTTTTTTGTGACGTTTTCTAATATTTTTTTCCGCGAACCAGGTTTTTGGTCCCATGTGCCCGAAGTGCCAAGTTGCTACTAAGGCTGTTTCGTGCTCAGCACGCTGCATCTGTGCTCGTGTGACCTCGAATAAGTTTTCTGGGACACTTCTATTCTTTGAGCACAAGGGTGTGCACACTTGTACACCCGCGAACAAGAAAGGCAAGGCGATTCTTTCGACGGAAACGCGAGATGCAATTGCGAAAGCCGTTCCAGCTTTTGGCCACGCTTCCACGGAGAAACTGAAACATGCGGCCACAATGCATGCGTTTCAGAAGATGCTCTCTTCCGATGAAGTTGGACTGGAAGATGTGTTCAATGTCGCTCTTGAGGTACAAGTTCTTTCTATTTTGTTTTGCTTAGCATTTTATCTGTTTCTTAAGGTTTTCACATTAATGATGAAACTGGTACGTTTCTATTAGAATGCCTCGCATTTTAAACGTTTGTTTACTTTTTAACATTAATGAGGAAACTGGATATTTTTTTTGGTTTCGCTTTGAAGTTTACATGTTTCTCTAGTTTTTAACATTAATGAGGAAACTGGCTATTTTTTTTTGTTTCGCTTTGAAGTTTACATGTTTCTCTACTTTTTGACATTAATGAGGAAACTGGTTTATTTCTTTTGTTTCGCATTAGGTGCAAGACAACCGGGCGGTGAATGCGGCTGTACTGAAGGCGAAACAAGCACTTGGTGACCATAAAATCAACAAGAGCGCAGAAAAGGAATGTGAAGAGCTTGATCGCATTCTCAAGTCGAAGGGTTTCCGCTTGTTCCACTTTGATCGACATCCGCTGAAATACTTCATGTCTCCCATCGATTTGCCTTGGTCTCCTGCGGAGATCATGTTGCTGATGGACAGACGCATCGGCAAACCGCCGTTCAATCTTTCACCGGCTTACTCGGATGGTGGACACAGCCTAGTGAGGACCTCAGTCATTGAGCAGGTGAGGGTTTGCGAACCAAGTAGTAACGTTTGAGTCGTGAGTTTGTTAATCTAAGGCTAATTTTATTGTGTGACAGGTGTGTGCTGTCTTTCCTTCCTTGGGCATCGTGAAGTTGGCGACTTTCCCATTGCCCCGAGGCGAGCGAGGCGAAGACGAAGCAAAAATGTGGGAAGGCATCGACTACACGTTGGCCTTGAAGTGCAAGGAATATGTGAACGGCGAGATCTATAGCAAGGAGCTATTGGCCAAGGAATTTCCGAAAGGAAAACCAAGCCTTCGTGCCCGACGGTACGTGCGGGACAGTGGTGGAGGTGGCTGGGCAGGACTCCGGTTACACTACAACAAGCACCTGCCACTCGACCAACGCAGGAAGACCCGCGTGACCAATGAGGAGGGCGAATGCATCGAAGAGGATTGCGACTTGCACGTGGTGAAGGCAGTGGGTAATCACTGCAAATGGCTGGAGGACGACTTCGAGGAGGAGGAGTACAATCGATTGACCAACAATTGGCTTGAAGCCCTTTCACCCTTGACGATCATGGAAAGTCGGAAGTCTTTGTTCATTTTCATCGAGCAGCAAACCAGGAAGGACATGGAGTACAACCTGATGCAGCTTGTGTCGTTCTACGAGCGAGAGGCAATGCGCTGCTTGCATTTCTTCTCTGACAAGGGTGCCAACTTGACGGAACCTTTGATCGGACGCGAGAAGAAAGTGTTCGGCGGACTCGTCACCATGGCGGAGTGCTTCCATGTGACGGCGGTCAGTTTCATCCAGCAGTCGTACAAGTTGCAATTCATCTTGGCGGGGGGACATGAACAACGAGAGCATGGCCGCACTGGAACTCTTTACCAAGAAAGACGCGAACTGGAACAGGCTTCACGTCGAGGTCGTCACTTCGCATGTGACACGCTGAATGAGTTACAGGAGGCGTACCTGAAAACAACCCCTTCCCATCTGGATTCCCGCAACCATCGCCCGGACACGCAACGCCATTTCCCAAAGAAAAGGCGCGTGGAAGTCGACTTGACTGATGCGGCACCCGCGATCATCGCTGCCAAGCGAAACGAAGACGGCACTGCTTGGGAATGGTTGGTGGACTCGGACCGGAACAGCACCGCGGCGGACAAGGAGTGGTTCACTTCGGCGCGTGTGAAGAAGGAGCTCGTTGTCGAGTTCCTCGGTGAGGTGCACTACCATTCTACGGAGCGACTTGGCGCGAGGTTGAGTGTTGGGACTCAACTGGAGGTCATGTACCAACTGGCCACACCGCCATGGCATGCCAAGATGCTTGCCAGCCTGTTTCTCGGGGAAACAAAGTGCACCGTGTTACAGGTGAATCACCCTAAAACCCTAGAAACCCTAGAACGACCACTTTTTGTTTTTGGAACGTGTTCTCCTAATTTCATAGTAAAGTATCATTTTGCAGGTGGGCGCCCCGACTCCGAGGCTCTCAAGGCGAAATGTTGTCAACGGCATTCTTGATCGCAGTTTCACCGTGGCCGTTGATGGCAAGAAAGAAGATGCACATCAAGTTGTGTTCGGCTACATCGACGCGTCCACGGAGGTATTCTTCGGAGAACGTAACGAGCAACAAGTGGCAAGACAACGCATCTCTTGTAGCTGCAAGACTTGGCAAACGTTGATGATAAGACGTGGCCGAGGAACCGCCGTGCATTGGTGCGTGCACATGTGTTGCGTGCTGAAGGAAGCCAAGTTCACACCTGGAAATTGGGTTTACCTGCAGTCGGGTTTCACTGTGAACGAAGTCCAGTACCTTTTGAAGGAAATGGCGGCGGTCCAGATTACCCCGACACCCACGGTGCAGGCAAATGGCAACGGACTGAAACAAGGTCAGTGGATGGTACTCCCTGGTTCTGGACGCCAGGCAACTTGTGCGGCAGAGTTTTGTCAACAAGGATGTGCCACTCAAAAAACTTTGGCGCGGGAGACCGGGAAGAAAGTGGAACAGCCTGTTTTGGGGGCACGTGCGCCACGCGTTGCGGTAATGGGCAAACGCCTGGTGAATGAAGTTTGGGTTGAGACAAAGTTTCAATTCTGCTTGAAGTTTGCCTGCTGCACTCGTGTGCCAGCGAAATTCATGAAGATCGCGGGCAAGCCTACCGACCTTCCCCTGCACCCGGACGTGACCTTGACGAATGAAGAGAAGATCCTCTCGGGGGCATTGACTTTCCGAGAATGATTAAGAAGACCGCATGGCAACGAGTTAGTACGCACAGATAGCTCACAGGTTAGGTTCATGGTTAAGGTGGGAACGTGTAAGCGGGAAGGTCCCAACGGATGAAGAGTTAGGTTTCTAGTTTTTGCCGCAGCATTAGTAGTTGCTTCCATGAAATGGGCCAGCCGAGTGTGTTGGAACACCATTAACTATGAGGGTATTGGATAAATTTCTGAAAATGAAGAAGACCGCATGGCAACGAGTTAGTACGCACAGATAGCTCACAGGTTAGGTTCATGGTTAACCCCTAAACCGTCATAACTATTTTTGGTTTTGGTTGAAGTCAGTGTTTTCCATATAGCCGCCGCATACGAAGGCCGATTTGCGTTTTGAGCATACCGCTTAAAACGTATTTCAAAGGCGCATCGTACTGCATTGTTCAAAATTGAGCATCGAGTGAAAATGCGATGTCACCAATGAATGTATATCTCACGCATTGCGGCGCTGAATGCGTATCCACTGCCCCGTACAAACCCTAATCGTGACCCTAGCATGTTTTGCATAGCGCCTAGCTATGTGTTGAAGATGTAACGTGACCTAAATAGGGTTGAGCATGCGTATTTATACGCGCAAACCATAACCGTGTGTTGTGTCAAACGATTTTCACACTCTTCATCGTTAGATCTTGGAAGCATGCGACAGTTTTGAGGAACATTGGGCACGTAGTTTGATGCGCATAAGGGAGACCTTTTCAAAACTGTTTTCAAAAGCTTTTTTGGTTTTTAGACGGCTTAATAAATCAATTTTAGGTACCCTTGGGTCATATATGACCCAGGAAACGGTTTAAGGGTTAAGGTGGGAACGTGTAAGCGGGAAGGTCCCAAAGGATGAAGAGTTAGGTTTCTAGTTTTTGCCGCAGCATTAGTAGTTGCTTCCATGAAATGGACCAGCCGAGTGTGTTGGAACACCATTAACTATGAGGGTATTGGATAAATTTCTGAAATGAAAATTCTTGATATTTACCACTTTAGTGAAATCCTGCTTAAAAATAAAATTGTGATTACGAACCCAGCTTTGCCTTGCTGAAGTCTCCCAAAGTACCCCACGAAAACGAGTCACATTTTGCAAAATTGCTTCACGAACTGGCCAAAAACTCATATTCAACCCTCAGAACCTCGTCAGATGTGTAAAATGGGTACGCAATAGGTGACATGGTGTGGGTGGACGCCACGCATCTCACCCAGCCCGGGGATCGGGGCCTACACAAGAAGTTGCTGAAGAAGCGCCTGGGCCCGATGGAGGTACTGGAGGCCTTCCACAGCGATCGGCAGATGGAGCTCGCCCCCGAGGACCGAGGGGCCCCCGCGGCTTACCGCCTGAAGCTACCACCACAGTGGAAGGTGCACGACGTCTTCACCGTGGATAGACTCACCCCAGTGGAGTCGGGCCAGGACAAGTTCGCGGACAGGAGTGCGGAGATTCCGCCTCCCCCTGTGGACGTAAGCGGTCGTAAGGAGATGGCGGTGGAGTGCATTGAGAGGTCACGCACGAGGAGACGTAGCGGGCGGACATGGACGGAGTACATGGTCAAATGGGTAGGTATGCCGCGCTCCGAGAATGAATGGAAAACTCGCGAGGACCTCGAGTTCGATGGAGTTGGCCGAAAAGGAATACCTAACCGCGCTCTTCAGGAGTTCGAGAAGGTCGAGGCCAAGAGGCAAGAACGTGAAAAGAGCAGAGTCACTCGCAAACGCGAGGAGTCAGCAGGAGCGTATGGTTGACGGATCCTGAAGAGTTACAGGCGGACGGAATGGCGTGGATCCCGGAAGAACGAGCCGACGACGAGGTGGGCACATTCGCGACGGTGTCGCCCACTAGTTTCATGCCATCCCGAGGACCTGGTCGAGGAGCAGCACGCCTACAACCGTCTCGACGCCCAATACGGATCTTGGTGTTGTTTTGTGGCACAGGCTCCGTCGAACGACAGTTCAGCAAGCAGTTTCCTGGGTGTGAGGTAGTCTCGGTGGACATCCAGAACCGATGGAAGCCCACTCACTGCGAAAACATCCTGCACTGGGACTATCGGCAGTTCTCGCCCAAGCACTTTGACGTCATTTGGGCGAGCCCTCCATGCACGGAGTATAGCCAAGCCAAAACGGTAGGGATACGAAACTTGCGTGGTGCTGACAGGCAAGTGCGGAGAACGCTGGAGATCATCAAGTACCTCCAGCCGAGCTTCTACTTCATCGAGAACCCGCGTGGCCGAGCTCCTCATGGGTTACACACTCGCCGATGCATGCAAGGGTTGCCACCTCCGCATCTGGCTACGTATTGTAAGTATGGTATGCCCTACAAGAAGCCCACCCACTTCTGGACCAACGCGCCTATCACCACCCTGAAGTCTTGCGACCCCGAAAACCCCTGCGACTTCAAACGCCGTTATGGACGACACGAGAAGATGGCGCAGAGCGGCTCCACCAGCAGAGAGTCGGGCGACCCTAGACCAGGCATGGGAGCTGGATGGCACGTGTATGGCATCCCCGCAGCCTTGCTTAAACAATTATTCAGCTCTCTACCGGTGGAACAACCCGTGGGGGCAATCGCAGCGGTGTGTGAATACCTAGCGGAGCTGCTTTGGAGAGATGAAAATGAGACAGATCTCAACGATGAAAGAGTCTGCGCTAATCCGGAAGAAGCTGACGAGGAGCCGGTGACCTTGATGCCGGAGTACAGCCCTACGCCGCCACCAGTGATGTCCGACGACAGCGAGTGGGACACCATGGGCTCCGAATCAGCCTAACGACTGTGCATCTAAGCACAAGCGAGGACGCTTCCCACCTGAAGGGGGGGGGAGTTGTGCTAGGACAACACACGGTGTCATGCGCGGATGACTCAGCAATGTCATACATGCCAGAAGTGTCATACGCGCCTTACAGCATTAGCGCCCGAGACCCCTGTTGAGGAAGAGACCCCCCTTATATGGGAGTACACAGTACCACTGTACTGTGTAATAATGTGACATGTAGAATACTGGCACATCATACCGCATGATAATGTAGTACAAGCATATGATAGGTTGATGAGACTTGGCCATGCTGACTAGGATTACCTCAGAGAGCTGAGTGAATAAGTAATGGCCAAGGCCAAAGAAACAGTTGAGATTTCTAGAGTAAAAACAGCCGCATGGCAAAAGTCAAATATAATACCTAATTCTTACATGCAAATATATGTAGTAAGTCTAGACATAGCAGTCCTATGTCTAAAGAGCTGACCTAGCAGTACCTAGGCAGTTAGTCATTATATGCAGTCCATATAAGACTCCCATCAGTAGTTACATACAGTGCCTTGTGAGGAGCAGTCCTCCCACAATCATCGATGAACCCCCAAAAAAATATTTCATGAAATCAGACGTAAAAAGTATCATTTTGCTACCGTTTTTCGGAAAACCTTTTGAAGCTTAAAAATGCGGCAAATATTGTACAAGTTCAGTTGAAAATTTATGTTTTCGTAACACAAAAATCCCCAAAAACCTTCCTTAATTCAGGCTGAAAAAGATGTTTTTTTGGTGAAATTCAGGAATATTTCTTAAACCCTAAAACAACCGGAAAATTAAATAAAATTACATTCAACTTGGGAAAATCTTAAACCCTAGATTCGGTAAAAATTTCAATTTTTTCAGGGCCTCCCATTGTAAAACTCCCCAACTCCCAAAACTCCCAAACTCCCCAAATGCGTTTGGTGGGATTTCAAGAGTTGAAGGATTCGTTGAATCAGCCTTGGTAACATGTGTTTTGATTGACGAATTGTTAATCCACGGGTTTCCCCCACATCTAGAGAAGCTGGCGCACAAGTTGTTGCCAGTGTCTGAAGGGAAGCATCTGAGCCAAAGGATTGCCAGTTGTGCCATTCAGGCATCGAATTCCATAACAGCAGAGCCGAGTGAGTGAGATCCGCCGCTCTAGCTATTTGCCCGTCATTCCTTCTAGGTTCATGACAAGACACAATTCATCAAAAGTCATGCACCAATGCATTCGTCACATGTATAGTTGCACAGTTTGTGTCCGAATGCAACCCCATAGAGGTTAAGCATCTAGACAGCAACTCTAGCCAACAAAAAGCCTTCCTGTCTTCAGATATCTTGGGCATTCTCATTTCCAGCTCCCTTGTGGTCAAGGAAGCATTATGCCTGTGCCACGCCGGGACGCTGCTCCTCGAAGCCGCACACTTGAGGCGAGCCTTACGAGACAGTGACCTTTGACCTGTGGGGCGTCAACCCCTTATCAAATCCTGAACACTTGTCAAAACATGGATAAATTTATCATGATGCAACTTAGGTGGGATTATAAGTTCCACATAATCATATTGTCTACGTATGCTGAAGGCATAACTGCCGCATATGGTCACGATAGGTCGTAGCTTCTATAACATTGTGGCTTCTGAGTCAATAAGCTGATAGCCGGTGACTTTGGCCAATGATTGCCGACCGAATAATCATCAGGGCTGCATCCCAAGAACTGCAGGGCTGCATCCCAAGAAATGCAGGGCTGCATCCCAAGAACTGCAGGGTTACATCCCTAACATTTTTTACCCTGCATCAAATTGATATGGCAGGAGCGGGAATTGATCCTTCCTTGCTGAGGTGTAGTGAGCCTTGTACAAATCATACCCTTGCACAGATACGCATACATGCGGGTACCATATCTGTGGATAATAAAAGCTGCTATACTGCATTTGCCAGACCGTGGTTTGTCATTCGGATCTTATGGCCAGTCATTCTGAACTGCCGGAATGTTCTGAGGTAGATGGAGTTGTGATCCTAAGTCGTGCTTAACACACATGACTAACACAAATTCACATTAGTGTGATTTGTCGGCAGACCACTGACCTGGGTTGCGGCAATAGCGCAACACACTGGACCGAAAAAGGAGTTTGGCAGATCGGGTGAGGATTTAAAGTGGACTCATAGAGACCCTCCGATATCTCGTAAGCAGCGCCTTCTCCGCCTGCATTAAAACAAACCTTGGAAAAGAAGGTTCTCCATTCGACCGTTGATCCTCCATAGCAGTTCCAGGAGGGGAGGAAGGGGTGGATGCACTATATCGCCGTGATGCATTATATGCACTATATCGTTCGTTAAATCGTCGATTGGCATGCGCATATCTCTCCGTAACGTAAACCTCGGACAAGAGATACCCTGAGCGTCACCCTGAAATACGAAACGCCAAGCAATCAGGGGGGCGACATCCGTAAGAACTGTATAGGTGAGGGTTTAAAGTGGACTCCTCATAGAGACCCCCCGATATCCTAACCCTGAAGTACTATAAGTATTATATGGGGGGCTACATCCTAAGAACTGTAGGGCTTAAAGCCTAAGGTGAGGGTTTAAAGTGGACTCAGTTCCCCCCGATATCCTAAAACACCTTGAGGGACGCCTCACTGGTGTAAGAAGACTGGCCAGCTCAACAACAAAGACATCAAAGACATATACAAAAGGTATGTACCCTATAGTGTGAGGTCACAACACTTCCAAGAGGGGAGATCTGTCAGGGATATGACCGATGACATATGTGTCATACATGTCATACATGTCATACCTGTCATGTCATGTCATGTGTCATAATGACATACAGTCGTCAAGTATTGTCAGTACGGTCGACTATGGCATGTACAGTCGGAATATATGTCATCCACCTAAGGCGAGTGACATCTGTCATCGAGAGGCCAAGTATATGGCATCGAGATGGCGAAGCAAGACAAGTCTTGAAGAACTGAAGTGCTGGAATTGTCACACCGCTTACTTTTGCGACTCTTCCCGTAGTAGTGTTTGTGACTGTCACCCGAACCAGAACCCTAACTGTTTATGCCCATATAACGGGTTAACTTATCAACTTTATTACATTCTGAGAAAACTATCACTGAGTGAATAAATCTCGGGTCTTAGGGGTATATCCAACATGAAGTGTCCTGATAAGACGCGTCTTCGCTTCAAGCATACGCTGAACAGAATGTGAGCATCAATGGCTATATTCGTCTAGCCGATGCGGGAAGTTCACCTAGTGCTCTCGGGTTCACAACCCGATGGTGGTAACGCATGCGATGCGTGAGAGCATTAGAGTATATGAGGAGCATTGGGCTCAAGCAAGCACTTCTGGTCACCAGACTGCTGCACTCATACCCACCAAACTCTTGCGCGTGCTTGTTACAGTTCAATAACAGCCGCGCCACATATCAAGTTCGTATAGAACCGTGACAGCTTCTGTCACGGATCGAAAGATGACAGACGCCCGCAGTCGCGATGTTGGTACGTCGTCGTCGATGTCACACGCATAGTCGATCATCGATCTGTAACAGTCCGATCTGTACGAGTACCACTGAAATGCGCGAGGGGATCATCATCCTCCGCGTAGCTCAGTTGGTTAGAGCGTCGCACTAGAGAAGCGAACGTCACGGGTTCAAATCCCGTCGTGGAGCACTTTCGCCCCATGACGATATATATGATTTGACCCGGCTCGTACAGTGAAATCCCCGCACCGATTTCCAACCCTAACATTGGTATCGAAGCGACGGTTCGGAAACCGCCTCAGATGTAACGGCATAAGGCACACGATGTGACCTACGCTAAGATCGCGTATGCTCGGGCACGGCGATGTGACCTGCGCTACGATCGCGTATGCATGGGCACGATGTGACCCGCGCTGATGACGTGGATTCGGGCTGCATCCCAAGAACTGCGATGCACCTTCGGTGCGATGGGCTGCATCCCAAGAACTGCTACCCAGCTTCATCGCAGCTGCCACGTCATCACATCTGAGGTCGGACCTCTGAAAAGTAACTCGACACGAATGTCGTGAGGTCACGACACTTTAAAGAGGGGAGATATGTCACGGATCGAAAGATGACAGACGCCCGCAGTCGCGATGTTGGTACGTCGTCGTCGATGTCACACGCATAGTCGATCATCGATCTGTAACAGTCCGATCTGTACGAGTACCACTGAAATGCGCGAGGGGATCATCATCCTCCGCGTAGCTCAGTTGGTTAGAGCGTCGCACTAGAGAAGCGAACGTCACGGGTTCAAATCCCGTCGTGGAGCACTTTCGCCCCATGACGATATATATGATTTGACCCGGCTCGTACAGTGAAATCCCCGCACCGATTTCCAACCCTAACAGCTTCGCTTTTTGCATCCCAACATGCCATGCCATAACGCGTGGGTGGCGTCGCGGTAAATGTACGCGACGGCAGTGGCACTGTCATCGTTAGCGTCTAGCGATCGTGAGATCGGAAGTTCGTCTGTGTCGCCCGTTGGGATTCGCGCTTTGCTGCTGCTGCTACTGCTGCTGCTGATTAAGTAAGGAGTACTAGGCGCTGTCGATCACAACTATGCGATGTCCACTGAGCGTCGATCTTTTTGGACAACACGATTAATTACCATTCCGTCCGACATGGCACGCCGCGATGCTCGTATTTCTTTTTGTCGGGCGTTACATTTTAGTGCAGTCGTGGCAGCCGAGGTTCCATCCGGCAATTTCGATTTACGAACATCGCGTCGGCCATGCGATGTTAACATGGATATCGCCATTACGTCATCTGACCGCAGGATCATGTGCGCGACAATGTTTCGCTTTTTACTTCCCAGCATGTCATGCCATAACGCGTGGGTGGCGTCGCGGTAAATATATACGCGAATGCAGTGACACTGTCATCGTTAGCGTCTGGCGATCGTCAGATCGAAAAATCGACTGCGTCGCCCGTTGGAATTCGACCTTTGTTGCTGCTGCTGCTGATGCTGCTGCTGCTGATGCTGCTGCTGATGCTGCTGCTGATTGACTAAGGTAAGGTACGGTAATTTACTTCATGCCAAGACTATAAAGGTCAGAGGTAGTAAGTAAGTAAGGTAATTTGGCCAGGTTCCAAATCATTTCAAGCCTGCGGCGCTACCCTAGGTACCACTTTTTGTAAGACTCGAAGATTGACCAAGGCGAATAAAATCGCATTAGATTTTTTAGATTTGGAATCGAATCTCAACAGCCACTCGTATGCACGACTTATGACATTGAGATTCACTTTGCTCCTATATGATATTTTCGTCTCACCGGACAACCCGGCAACACTTGAGGCAACATGTTGCACTGCTCATCGTGGAATGATGCGGTTCGTTCCAGCGTTGAGCACTGTGTGGGTTTTGTCGTTGGCCTCGGTCTGATAGAAAACACTAAAACTTTATGGCAACGTGTCGCAATTTCTCCAACATCTACCCCAGCACAGGGCGCTCATAGATGGTTGAGACCAATGCGAGTTCCTCTAAACGAAGTTCAGGTCCAGGGTTAGGGGATAAGCTGCGGAATCTTGCAGCGAAGTCAGGTGTTTCGGGAGGGCTGGGCTTTCATCGCTTCTCTCAAGACTTCCGCTCTCCAGCCAACCCGCCAATAGGTGGCGCGAAGGTGAAGAGGAAAGTGAAAACGTCGCCAAATCTTGTTCTGGACGAGCCTGAAGAGAATAGCGACGAGGAAGATGGCGCACAACTGTTGGACTTCGCAGAGCAGCTGCGCAAATTTCTTCCCGGCTTGCGCTCGGTAACCTAAAGGACTTCCGAAAAAAACTTGGTTTTTGGAAATCGCATGCCTCGGAAGAGAACCCAGAAGAGAAAAACAGGTAACTTGGTACCACTTCGACCTTATCCCTTTTGCCTCGCCTTGCTCTTGCTTGCCTCTTTTATCTACCGTGGCGTTGGTGCGCTGATCTCTATTGGCGTCTCTCGCGCACTCGGTATATGTGGATATGTATGAGAATGGATCCAACCCTATTCAAACCTGCGTCTCTCAAAGCGTCCCTCAAGACACTCGGTATGTATGCGTGGGTTGGAACAACGCGCTCTGTGTTGGAGGCGCTTGCGGCGGTGGCGGTTGGTCTTTCGGGAGCTCCTCCCATCTCTCTGTATGAAATATCGTATCACGGCCCCACTCGGCTCTTGCTTGCGGTTATTTTTCGTCCGTGGGTGTGCTAGGTGTGCCTTACATCATTCCTCTTGTGTCTTTATGTGCACCCAATGCCAGCGGGGAAAAGGCGCCTGTTGTAAAACATGCTTGTGACCAGCGTTTCCCCGTTTGCAGTGCGCTTCGCTGCAGAATCTGCGCAAGACGCCACATGCAGCTTGCAGTCCCCAAGTACGAGGCACTCTGCAGGGTTTCACCCGCAGTTATTGTCAGTCACCGACTGTCCTCTTCCGAACAGACTGCCTTATCGTAAACTCATGTAACGCTCATTTTTCAAGGCTTATCGCCGCTTCGCTAGATATTTCTGTGGCGATCCCACTTCTCAATTTGGGCCGGTGAAGCTAATACAACGTTCTGTCGATGTATGCATAGTGCGGTGAAGTAGAACTGTCCCGAGACGAGGAAGGGCCAGATTCTGCCGTGCCTGTAGCTCCGGAGTGCACTACCCACTCAGCCGATGGTCCTGTGTTAAACATGCCCCCGAGTCTAGACTCAAAGGTTTCCTCATAAGATTGTGTCAATGTTAATATAACGGTGTTATTGTTGGTTGGAGACTTGCGTGCCTCTGCTCGCAGTGCGAGACTCTAGGCGCGAAGACCGGTCTCAAATTATGTGGAGCTGCTCTGGGACACTGCAGCTGGCGGAGTTGGAACGTCGGGAACGCGTGCGACTGAAGGCCATGGAGGTTGGCCCTCTTTCCACCCACTGCACTCTGCCCACTGCACCCTGCGCGGGGTAGCACTATATCAAGCTGCGTTGTCATCTAAAATTTGAGCTTCATGGCACCCTGACCAACATTGTATTGTTCCCGCATAAGCACCCCTGAATCCTCGTACAGCCGGTGACTCCACTTGGAAATGCCTAATAGATAGTTTGAAACACATACAGGGTATAATATTCTGTATATCAGTGTTTTAATACTATCGCTGTACGCAAAAATATGAGGCTGAAACGGGTGATACATGTCTATAAAAGATATAACATATGAGAGTAAGAGAGTCTAAGTAGCTTATGCTACGTGCGCTGTGTAAAGCTGTATGAGTACGGCTACGGTAATGCGCGAGTACTCTAACACGTGGCTCGCGGTCTCTATCGCTGTGACTCGCGGTCTCGAGCCGAATAATGCAGTCATCTGTCACATGCATCGAGGAATGTCATACAGGGGGCAGTACCGGATATCTAGTCCCCCGTGACACCACCACATTCTGTGGATCGATGTGTGTGGCAGTGGCATGATAATGAAAAACATCAATATATATACTCGGAGACGGAGCTAGCAGAGATACAGGCATTTGCATTGGCAAGAACTGGTCCTACTGGTGCCTCCGGGTCTTTAGAAATAGACATGCTCGCAGAGGCCCACCTTCCCTCGCCTCGGGTCACCCTATCAAGTTCTGCCGCTGCAGTGATGCTAAGACAATCTCGTCCTGTCGTTGCTGTTGTTGTAGTTGCTGCTGCTGGGCATGAAGCTTCCGTGCTTCAGCTGCTCGTAGTCTCTCCTTCAGCTTAACACCCCGGTCCTTAATATCCAAGAGGCGGGCAGTGAACTTGTCGATAATGGGAACCCCGTGTTTTGTGGTAGGAAGGGCTTTAGTGAAAATGTCAGCCTGATTGTCATCATTCGGAATCCAGACCGGGATAAACTTCCTGAGGGGCCCCTGACACCAATTCCTAACCGCGTGGAACCGAACCGCAATGTGTTTGAGCTTAGTAGAGAGTGCTCGCTGAGTGACCAAAGTCTGAACTGCTGAGTTATCTACATTGATGGTGATGGGCTCAGCTGAGGGAAAGAACTCTGTCAGTGTGTTGTAGATGGCCAGGGCGGAGGTGCAGGCTTCTGACATGGCAACATACTCTGCCTCTGTAGAGTGAAGGGCAGTGCATGATTTCTGCTTCTTTGACCACCAGTCAATGAGCATACCGTGAAAGTAGAGACAGTAGCCGGAAACTGAGTTCCGTGTGGCAGTGTCTCCTGCATGGTCTGAGTCACAGAACGCTGTGAGCTGGGGTGCTGTAGAGTCAATAGCCATAGCAAGTGTGTAGTCTCTGGTGGAGTAGGCATAATGAAGGATCCGCTTGGCAGCGGTGAGGGCCTCAACTGTGGGCTGGTGGCAGAACTGAGCCAGATACGTGACGTGGTAGTATATGCCGGGTCTGACTGTCCTGGCTAACCAGAGCAGAGAGTAGATCAAGGATCTGAGGGGTGTCTCAATGGACCTGTCAATGGCATCAGGTGGGGGAATGGGGAGGGAGAGACCCTCTGTCATCGGTGATCGAGGTGCCTGCTTATCCGTGTCTACTATGCTGAACTTAGCACACAGATCTGTGATGCTCCGCTCGTGTGAAAGCTCAATCCTGGTCGGGTATGACTCTCCTGTAGGAAGTGTCTCAGTCTGGACATCAACCTTGAGCTGGAGTAACTGGTTGAGGACACCAGAGTAGGTGGCCTGGAATGTGGACATGATGTCAGTGTGAAACCGGGCTCTGGACCGCTCATCGGCACAAGCCACAATGAAGTCATCAACGAAGATGAGGACTATGAAGAGCCGACCGTCAATCCAGCCGATGTACAGGCACTCGTCATATGTGGACCTGCTGAGTGTAGGGTAGCGGTCCGTCATGAACCTGTGTGCGGTCTCTGACCAAAGTCTGCCTGAGGTCCGATGTCCGTAGAGTGCCTTCTTCATATAGGCACCTACATATCCTAGGGGATGGACGTACCCCTTCGGAAACCTGACATAGTACCGCTCATCCTCAGGTATTAGAGCCTGGAGGAAAGCCTGAGAGACATCGTAGTGGTATGGCATGAGTCTGTGTGTGTCAGGCAGAGCGCTAGTAGGAGTCTGAAGGTGGTGAGCTGAGGTGTAGGGGCAAAGGTCTCCGCCTCCTCATAGAAGGTGCGGTCCATGTCTCCTCTGGTGGTGCATCTGGCCTTGAACTTGTCAAGGGAGCCGTCTGTCAGCTTCTTGAGCTTAAAGACAAACTTACTGGGGAGGACGGTGGAGCCTGGGGGGAAGGCGGTGACTGGATCGGCCCTGTCTGGCTGAAGTATGCCGTCAATCTCTGACTGAATGGCTTTGTGCCACTGTCTCCAATTAGGGCTGAGCCGAGCCTGTCTGTATGTAGCAGGGTCTGGCTCGTCCATGAAGGCATCACTCGGGAAGTCTGCGGGGTCTGAGTCTGCGTCTCTGAGGGCAAGGAGCATGGCCTTCTGGTCGGGGGAGATGATGACAGCATCGGTGTCTGCATACTGGGTGGAGTGTGAGTCAGCAGAGTCGAAGTACACCTGGTATCTGTGCTGGACCTGAGGCTTATGGTCTACAGACACGATGACTGCAGGGTGATACTTCTGTCGGTCAGCTGGCTTAGCCGAGCACATAGCAAAACACGGGTAAAAGACATTAGGTGCCCCATGTTTGTGTCTGTGCTTGAGAAAGCTGATGAGAGTGGCATAGTGGCTCTTGGCCAGCTGGAGATAGTGTATGAGCTTTACCCAGACTGGATGTCTGAGTTTAGCACACTGGACCTTGACATAGGCAAAGGTCTCTGACTCGTGGGTGCTGCATGCAAGCTCGAGGATGTCGGGGGAGGAGAGGGCTGTGGGGCGTCGGATGGGGTACAGCTTCTTTGTGAAGATAGCTGTGGAGGCGGGATCGACCAGAGTGTTGTGCGTGTTGGCAAGTGTCTTAGCCATGAGAGCAGGGTCAGTGACAAACGTAGGCCTAGAGAGAGCCTTGAGTTTTCCTTTCACTGTGTCAAGGCATAGATAGTTTCCTGGTGTGAGATTCCCGACATAGCGGTAGGGCTTGCTCTTTGGCTGTAGCTTAGCCGAAGTGTCAGCTTTAGCTCCTGCCTTAGAGCGCTGTGCGGGGTCCTGCCAGACATTGCACTCGGACCAGAAGGGCCGGAGCTCGGTGTAGTCGAAGTGACGGCCGGTGTATCTGAGATGAGGTGTGTCCATTCCAATGTGCTTGTTAGGCATCATAACATTGAGGACTGTGTTAATGGCATGGAGTGCAGCAAGAGGCCATGTGTACAGCGGGGCATCATATGTGCGCATGGTGCTGTTCATGATCTTCTGCATGTCTCTCCAGAGCACCTCAATCTATCTGAGCCTGGAACTCGTGCATGTATGGCGGACCGGTCTCGTGACGCATGCGGTACTGTCGGAGCAGTGTCTTCATCTCCTCCGATGCGTACTCTGTGGCACAGTCTGTGTGGAAAGTGATGGTCTCTGGTGTGAAGCCGTGGGACTGAATGTCATCAAGGACAGACTGGAGGTGGAAGTGTTGGCCTCCCTTAGAAGGCGAGGCAAATCCGAAGGCCTTTTTAGTGACGGGGCACTTAAAGGCACTGATGAAGACTGACTCGTCGTAGCCAGGGGGTTTGCATGGGCCCCAAATGTCAGCAAATATGTGCTGGAATGGCTTGGACTGTTCCCATTTGACAGGCCGGTGGCTGGCTGGCAAAGCCGGAGGCGGTCTGCGGTTGGCTCTGTCAAATACATTAAAGGGTCCTGGGCGTTTGGCATTCCAGGTGTTGCAATGAGCACACCCGCAGCCTGACAGGATAGTCCTGAGTGTCTTCATGGAGAGGTGTCGTCTGGGTACTGCAAACGGAAGCCCCTGTGAGAAGAGGTGAGCAATGTACTGGTGTGAGTAGTGGCCCAGACAGGCATGGAGGTACTGATGAGGGTCAATCCTGGGGACTGTGGTGGCATCCTTGAAAAGGATGATGGTGTCGAACAGAGCCCCCTGGATGAAGACACGGTCAGCACCGCCCTCCTCTCCTGCATCTGTGAGGTCCTGGGGGGAGTAGGTACCAGCGCGAGGGCGGGAGAAGAAGCCGGGTGTGCCTGCCGGGATGGTGGCTATCTCCTGAAAGTGATAGGAGGTGAGTGGCCACCAGGCTGCAGATGGTGACTTCCGGAGACACACCGTGTATGAGGTGTTATTACGGTCTAACCAGAAGTCCTCTAGCATCTTCATCAACATCCTTTGGATGATGGAGTTGATGAAGGGCGGGTTGGCCCAGAAAGAGCGCCCGCACCAGACATGGTCCTCAGCAGGGTCCTGGAGGGAGTAGTAATGCTGGCACTGTGTGTTACCCTGTGGGTAGGGGATGGCGTCTGTGTAGAGGTCTGTGTCACAATAGCCGTATGGACTGTGCTGAGCAAACTGTCTATAGGCGGACCTAGCAACCATCCAGTCGACCGTGCCCTTCTCTGCAAGCTCTGAAGGGGCAGGCTGCAGGAGGGGTCTCCTCTGTGCTATGGAGTGGGCAGATGGGGTGGCTCGCCAGCTGCTGGGGTGTACAACATAGTCTCTGCCAGTGTCATAGAGGTCAAAGAGAGAAGCACCGTGGTGCCATGTGAGGTCGATGAAGTCAGGGGAGCGGGCCCCGTGTCTGAGCATCTGGCGGACTGAGAGGAGGTTTGGGGCATTTGGATCATAGAAGGCTTGTAGAAATGGGAGTGTGATCCAATTGCCGTCGGTGTACTGGAAATCAATGGAGGCTGTGCCGACACTGTGAGGCCTGTAATGCTGATCTGAGGCTGTGGCCATGCTGGAGGTGCACGGGGACAACTCAGTGAAGAGCTCCCTGTTATTCAGGAGGAGATGTGAGGCTCCTGAATCTACAAGGAGGTGTCCGTGCGTGTTGGAGGCACGGCGGCCTTTCCCAAGAAGAGGGAGGAACACCGGTGTGCCGTGGTGACAGTGCGGGGCACCGTCGGTGCAGCTGAGGTCTCTCCCCACGGCGCTGCAACCGCAGGGTCGTAGACCTCAATGCTGATCTGTGGGGCCCAAATGGTGGTCATCAAAGACCTCAAACTGGGCCCAATCATCATCAGGGTCGTCGGTGCAATATGAGGAGTGTGTTAGGCTGTAGTTCTCAAGGAACTGATTAAGCTGATGGAAGGAGGGAGATGGCATAACTGAGAAATCCCACTGAGAGTGCTCTGGGGGGTGTGAGCTGTTTGGCCGGGGCCGAGGTGTGTCAGTGCGGATCGAGGTGTCTGTCATGAACTGCTTCCACTTAGTAGTGGTCTCCGAGGTGTCCTCCTGAGATTCAGGGACAGGAGGGAAGTCGAAATCCGGTGTGACGGCACAGGCCTGCACTGTGGACGGGACCAGGGGCTGCATGTGTGTGTCTGAGGTAGCAGCCAGCCGGTCAGTGTCCACCAATG
>LGRX02005425.1:0-38276 GCA_001247695.2 Cymbomonas tetramitiformis
GCATGCACAACTTGCAATGAATCCTTGAGGGCCTGAAAGACATGCCCCCTGAAAATGGTTTTCAGGGCCTGAAAATGGTTTTCAGGGGCTGAAAAGTCATTTTCAGGGCCTGAAAATGGTTTTCAGGGGCTGAAAAGTCATTTTCAGGGCCTGAAAATGGTTTTCAGGGCCTGAAAATGGTTTTCAGGGGCTGAAAAGTCATTTTCAGGGCCTGAAAATGGTTTTCAGCCCCTGAAAATGGTTTTCAGGCCCTGAAAATGGTTTTCAGCCCTGAAAATGGTTTTCAGGCCTGAAAATGGTTTTCAGGGGCTGAAAAGTCATTTTCAGGGCCTGAAAATGGTTTTCAGGGGCTGAAAAGTCATTTTCAGGGCCTGATAATGGTTTTCAGCCCCTGAAAATGGTTTTCAGGGCCTGGAAATGGTTTTCAGGGTCTGAAAATGGTTTTCAGGGCCTGAAAATGGTTTTCAGGGCCTGAAAATGGTTTTCAGGGGCTGAAAAGTCATTTTCAGGGCCTGAAAATGGTTTTCAGCCCCTGAAAATGGTTTTCAGGCCCTGAAAATGGTTTTCAGGGCCAGAAAAGTACTTTTCAGGGCCTGCAAAGTGTTTTCAGGGCCTGAAAACTCATTTTAACCCCTAAACAGATGAAACTATTTCGGGCCTTTTTGGGGCAATATCGATTTTCGCCACATATGAATGATGTCCGTTGCATACACGCGCTAGCCAACTCAACCATGCTTTTGGTATTGATTGACCCAACATTTCGATAGGTTATACGCGCAATTTGACGCATTATACCCGCCAATATATCCGAATTGCCACCACCATTTTGGGGATTTCCAAACGTAATTTTTTATTTGACCATTGATAAAAAACGGTATGGGTATCCCTCGGCGCACAGGACACCATCAAAGCATCGGCTTTGATAAGGGTTTTATGTTGGTATGCTGCTTGGGGCATAGATACCACGCTTATATATCGGTTTGGACGAATATTGTGTGAAAAAACAACAAAAAACAAAAAAACACACACATTTTCAATGTTTTCCCATACTTAAGCACAGATTTCAACATTTTGGTGTTTTTCACTGCTATATTGGATATATATGATATATCACGAGATGAATAATCACGTGGGTGATGTCAAATACCATCCGAAATGTGTTTCAGGCCCATGCCACCGTCTAGGGCGACGAATATCCTCGTTTCACCTCGATTTCTTACTTTTCAAACATCGCTTTCCACAATCATTTGACACTTTTTCATGGATGAAAATAATACTATGTGAGATATATAACATGGATATACCTAAAAGCAAGTACTTCACCTTCAAGAATACACATGTGCGCAAGGCCCCAAACGGCACAAGAGCGATTCTAGCAGCGAGCAACATCGTTAACACCAACAAACTAAAAAAACATCGAATGATTTTGGGTCATATTTGACCCAAAAATCTGTTTAGGGGTTAAGGCCCTGAAAATGCCTTATGTGAATTTTCAGGGCTTGAACACTGTAAAATTTTCAGGCCCTGAAAACCATTTTCAGGGGGCAAGATGAGGACATGAGAATATAATTCTAAACTTTATATAACACGAAAAGTGAATAATATTTTCAGGCCCTGAAAATAAAGTTCAGGGGGCATCTTAAGAGTGTGAATTCCAAATTTTCAGGCCCTGAAAATTGGTGTAAAAATTATATTATCCATGAAGTTTTTTCTAAGGTGTATAACTAGCCTAGTATAAAACAAGTTTAGACCCTGAAAGTGATTTTCGGGCCCTGAAAACCATTTTCAGGGCCTGAAAATGGTTTTCAGGGCCTGAAAAATATTTTCAGGGCCTGAAAAAAAAGTTCAGGGGGCAATTTTTCAGGGGGCACAAAAAAAGTTCAGGGGGCAATCGTAAGTAGACCCCCATCTGCCGGATGTACTCCTGCAGAGGCCCCGCGCGGCAGAGTCAGCAGAGCCAACGGTTCACTCAGTCCTTCATGCTTTCGTCACTGCCGAGCGGGCGAACTGTTACTTGCCGAACAAGCCGAGTTGCCCTTACCTTTTTGCTACGCACCCAGCGTCCCAGCGGCAGAAGCGGGCGGGGCTGCGCAAGCCGTATGTTCTATCAGCGGCACCTGCAGAGGCCCCGGCAGAGTCAGCAGAGCCAGCGGTTCACCCAGTCCTTCATGCATTCACTGGGGGCTTCCCAATATATGTATGCCGAACATGCGGAGTTACCCTTACCTTTTCGCTACGCACCCAGCGTCCCAGCGGCAGAAGGGGCTGCGCAGGTGGAGCCTGTGGAAGGGGCAGCGGGCGGTGCATGTGGCAGTGGCAGTGGCCGTCGACAACATCCCCGGCATCATACGTACCAGCCAACGCGTTCCGACCGCGGCCCTCCCAACCGCTAGGAACCGATGCAATGTCGGAGGCACCTCAAGTCAGTGCCAGTGGCAGGGTCTGCGCACACAGCGGACGAGCGGAGTCCATGGAGCAAGCAGTGGTGGACACGGTATATGCCCCCAACACAACATAGCACTTCTGTATATGCCCGCCCTCCTCCCCCCTTTCGCATGCCCCACCACATGGCGGTTATTTCGTATGCAGGAGAAAGATGTACAAATGCGCGAGGCGGGGCAACAGACGCCGAGCCAGCGCCAGCGGAGGACACTGCGGCAGCGGCGGAGCCAACGGTGACGGTGACAGTCGACCCAGCAATTTGAGCAAAGGCCATGTTGGAGCAGGTCATGTTGCATGTCCTCCCCGGTTTAGATCAGATTCATGCTCTATCGGAAACCCAACTGCACCTAGTTGAACGAACTTTTCGCTCCCGGCAATTTACGCGATTCCCGGCTTAAGGCGCCAAATGATCTACTCACCTCAAGGTTGGTCAACCTTACTAAAATCCTGGAGCCGCGGAAAGAGCCGATGCGTTCATCCGGGTGGTCTACTCACGACCGACTGAGGGCCGGGCTTATTACTTCCAGGCCTGCTCCGTGCGAGATGCCTTCCAGACAGTGGGATGTGCATTTATTTTGGAATAGAAAAGTGACCTTCCTGGAATAGAAAATAAAAATTTTATTAATTAATGCAGCCTGAAAATTTTATACCGTCCCTCGAAAAATTATTATAACAATGATGCCAAAGGGATATATGTATATCGGGAAATATTGGGGAAATTTTTCATTTTTTTTATTATTCGTTCACGAAAAAGACGATATGTGGCAGTTTAATTTCATAGTTAAAATTTTTATGCAAATTTCTTGAAGCGGTGAACAAATTCGTAAAATTTGGTCCTAGATATAACATTTTTAAAAATTTGGTACCTTCGAGCAATCACTATATGCAATGCCTTGGGGGGCAAGGGGGGTCATACGGTGCCCCGACTACCTTGGGGGGGGGCGAACATTGCTTTGGGAAATGTCATATGTTAAGTACACGACCCCCTCAGAATATAAATTTCTCTTTCGTGGATATAACTGGCGATAAGAGGCTGGAGATATCGAATGTCGAAAACTGTAGCTGATGTGGCGCAATGCAGTTCCCATCTTCGATGCAGTACGTGAGACATTAGTCGGAGAGAATTCGGGATTATAAAGATATTCATCTTAACCGTTCGCTGAAAACGTGTAAATTTCTCTACTTAATCGTGCGCACCCGCGAAAAAGGTTGAAGTGGTTTACGCCACATTTCTTGGGTGGCATATGACTGCTTTCTCGGGACTTGCGTTTATATATTTTGTTGAGAGAATCTTCAAAGGGAGACGACAGACGCATACGTGATACTCGTACAGTACAAACGCTTCCAATTTCCCCACTGACGAAACACTTTCCCCATTGTCGTATTACGGGTACAGATGCGATTTATTAAATATGCACTTTCGACTTACCGCGGAACGCTCTCTCTCTCGCAGCGAGACCCTGTCCTGCCAAGTGAAGATCTTTAAGATTGTGTGCACATCTAAGTAACTTATTTGTATCTAATATTATCACATATTCCTACTGAGTCAGTGGGTATCCGCATCGTGCGCAATGATAACCCCGTTCGCTACTTTTGGAAGTTGCGAAAATCGTAAATTCACGCTCACTATACCCACATGAACGCGCCAGCCCTTAGCGAGATTTGTAGTGGGCTTTTCAGTGTATACGAATTACCGTTAAAAGATAACGCATATTAGATAATATTTTGCTAGTCGCTTCCCTCATCCGCTGCGCACGCACGCTTGCAGGCGAGCGCGCGGATGAGGGAGGAAACCCTAGCGAAAATGTGGACGCGGTTGACATCCGCGTTTTCGCTAGAGCTGACAGCGCGCTGTCAGATGCTCAAAATATGTTCCTTATGCATATATGATATGCGTGGAAGGTTTGTGATATGCAAGATGCGTTTATGCGATGCGTATGTCGAGCGGTTGGCTCGATGCGTGCCCAATGACCCCCTTCCATGCGCGGCGTCCCAGACCCCAGGTTGTGCACGGATCTCGCGCGCGCAAAAAATATGTTGTTCCTAACGCACCTCTTAATCAGTATGCTAAGTTTTGGTGCTTCGTATTTATTTCTCAGACCTGTATCTCACGCAGCTGGACAGTGACTTACGGGCCCCCCGCCCGTCTGAGCGGGTACGAGCCAGCGTTGTGTTTTGATATCTTTTTCGGCCGCACATGGACGAGGTCGGACACGTCATGACTTTCGGAGATCGAAGTGACAATATAATTATTGTGTCGACTGATGACATCTTTGAAGAAACTTTTATATTTTCAGAAGGAGGTGGGGGAAATTTTGGGAAATATCATTCTTGAAAGGCGGAAGAATTTTTTAGGCAGATCTGTAAATTAAAATTCAGAATTCAAATTTCTATTCCAGGAAGGTCACTTTTCTATTCCAAAATAATAATATTTCGCAGACAGTGGCAGCCGGGGCAACAGCAGATGTGCACACGGTATGCCCCCTTCACTACACAGCATTTCACAGCACGCCCCCAGTATGCGCCCCAGCATGCCCCCAATCTGCCTTCAGCATACGGCATGCCCCAGTGCATAGCCCGACATACGGCATGCCCGATGCGCTTTGATGCGCCCCGGTATGTGATGCACAGTCTGCCCCCAGTCTGCTTTATAAGGTCATTGCGAGCTATGTCACTCTTAGGATCTATGTCCCGGCTTACTACAGATACTTGCAATAAGAAATTAGGGTATTTTCACATCAGCTGCCATTGCAATATTTACTCTAGAAAATTTTGCCTTGGCCATTACTTATTCACACAACTTCCTGAGTTAATTCTAGTCAACATGGCCAAGTCCCATATACCTATCGGATGCTTCTACTACATCATCGCATGCAGTATGAGGTGTCACTGTGTCAATGGCACATTACTACACGGCACAGTTGTACTGTGTACTCCCACGAAAGGGGGGCTCCTTTCTTCGCGACAGGGGTCTCGGGTGCCAACGCATTAATACTGTGAGGCGCGTATGACACAGGTGATAAGTAAGTCATCCGCGCGTGCCACTGAATGTTGTCCTAGCACAATGCCCGATACTGGCCCTTGTTGTATAGTGGTATCATGATCATGTTTTCATGTGTATGATAGAAATGCGATCGTCTCGTACGTAATACGAAAACAAGTCGAGCTTATAAAAGTAACGTGATATATATCGGCGTCTCGGATGTTACAATCCGATGATGATGATGATGATGATGATGATAATAAACATTTACGCTCGGGCGCCTTCGGGAACGTTTTTAGGGGCTAGATAAGAATGGGACTTTCTAATAATCGTGAAAACGTGACCCATTAAAATTGTTATAAACACTTGACACTCGATGAAACCCCGGATAATTATCTAACCCAAAAGCGGTTTGTTCGTGAATATTAAGAGATGCGCACCATCCGCGCATGAGGTCAAGATTGCGATGTATCCGGCTTGGAAAGACCTTTCCAACAAGGCATTGTATCGGTTGTGCCGATATTCTGATATATCGATATATCGGTAAATATTGGCATATAAGTCTCAATCGATATCCATTTTGCGGATTTGCGCACATTTAATCGATGTATCGGTATCGCTTCGCTTCGGAATTCAAAGTGTTATGTGTTGTATATGAGAAAGCGTATATAATTTTGAGATAACGATATGTATCGATATCGCCGATAATCGATTAGAATTATTAAATATCGAAATCGATCGATAAGCAATTCTGCAACCGATACAATGCCCTGCTTTCCAACGATACCCTGCTTTCATGCGCGGAACGTGCGCAGTCTGGTATAATTATATAAAGGTCGCGTTTTGGGTCGGGTTTTGATCCTGTTCCCAGTGTTAACCCCTCTTCCGGTATGTGCTTCGAAAACGAAGCATCGAAAATCCTGTACTCAATTTTGATTTGTTAAGGCATTTGACCTCCGATCACAATTTTGAAAACAGATCTGAAAACGTCGCATCAAGGCGCATTCAAACATGTGTATGGAAATTGTGAAGAAGCAACATTTTGCATTAAATTCCAAGTTAAATGAAAACCGACACATACAAGTTAGTTACATTTAAGCTATACAAGCCCTAATGATGTAACAACCCTCGTTTTGACCGTGGACCTAGACTTTATAGGTTTTATGGAGCCGACATTAGGGTCAATATTAGGGTTTATAGTTGGGAATGTGTTGAGCATATGTAACAATCGCAATTTGTAACTTGACACCGAAACGCTTTGTGCATGTTTACAACAATATATTATGCACGGTGCAGCGCGATGCGCCTCGCCGAGACGTTTCCGGCGGTATTTTTAAGGTTCGAATTGGACCACGGACACAAGAGTTATTCAAAAAAAGGCGGGCAACACCATAAAATCCATAATGGCAACATCGACTTACCGGAAGAGGGGTTAATCACTTCCTAAGTCAGATCAGAATGGGAGATTATAATTTCAGCCCCTTAAAATGCCCCCGAAGGCGCCCGAGCGTCGATGAGAAAGGCAACGCCTTCAGAACGAGCTGCAAGAGTCGGTTCCCCTCATACATAGTTGTCTGCATGCGCAGGGCGCATTCCACAAAGCATGGATGCAGGAGCGGCGCGGCACTAGAAGAGACGTGTCGGCCACCAACGTCGGAAAAAACATCAGCGACGATTCGGAGATGCATGATGCAATATGATAAAAATATACAAGTTCAAAACCGCGTTATTGCAATTTCCGATCTGGCATGCCGCGTATCCAACGGTACTCTGGATCCCTGGCATACATGTGCTAGGCGTTACATACTTAATTGTCATATAACTGCTTGTCCCTAAGTCGTCGTATGGTGCTTAGTTACATATAGTCTCGTCTACATCTCTACAACGAATGGAAGCGCCCACTATATCGCTTGGTTCCCGACACGAGGAAAGCGCGTCGCGACGCTTGTGTGTTGGTCTATTATCATTGCATCATGCATGTTTGAGCGATTGTCTATTTAAGCCTTTTCCAGTATATTATGGCCCATCATGCTTCCATTGAGCGTTCTGCAACACGATGTGCGACCCTTTTGCATCCCGCTTTACATTTTGCAATTTTGAACTTCTTATTGCCCGCAACGAGCCTAACGAACTGTCGATTATTGGTAGGCCAAATCATTTTCGATGCGAGCGGGGCTCGAGGGCCTTCAATCTCCGGTGTTGCGGATATCTGATCACATTATCATTAATTTTGGTATGATATCCCATTGTGCCTAATTATCATATTTTCTCGCTATGTACTTGAAGAACGGAACATGGCTTCGCAAACTATTAAAGGAATGCGAAGAGCTGTAAAGATTAAAATCTCAGTATATAGTTTTATCTAAAGAATAGAACGCTCAAGCGGCGGGCAGGCATTGGAGTTGGCCCTTGGTCTTTGAGTGTGAAGCAGCGATGGCTTCAATGCGCAATATAAAGAATGCAAAAAGAAATTGCGACTAATGATCGAGTCGAATAAGAATAAAGTAGCTTTGCAAGTTTTAGTCCTTGACACCATCGAAGATTGAGATAGGCCAGTTTCGCCCATATATTGTACCTTGCAGGATGTGGAACTCAATGTACATTAAACACAAGCTGAATCGGTGTACTTGTGATAATTCTGATGTACTTGGAGCTACTAGACGCCTCAGGTGATATGACAACCAGTTGGTGGTTTTACCGTAGTAGAGCGTTTGCTAGAACTACATATTCATCAAGGGAGAATGCGGCTTGAGCTTCAGCAGCTTCATTATTTTGCTGTCATACCCCTTTTGGCGGTGTTCCAAACTCCTTCTTCGCACAGCCGGTGTCACCAGGGTTCCTTTAATAGAGGTACCAATAATTTCTTCGTATCTCTTCTATAACTGAGAAAGGAAGATGATGTTCTTGGGTGTATTCTTCGTCGCCGCTGCTATCCTCGCCGGCGTCAACCGTGATGCCGAAGATGCCCGGCCGTGGTCTACTTGCAACACATTGCTTGCTTCCAAGGACCTTCTTCAACGCAGTAGTGAACCCTGCGGTAGTACCTTCAGCCGCGAACAGTGCTCTTTTGAACTCTTCTTTATTCTTAATCAATCTGACCCAGTGTCCGGGAAGAACATTAGCCTCTGAAACCTCAAGTTTTCCTGGTGAGTCTTGCGGTTGTTGCAATGCAGGATTCGATGGGGCCTGGCCGTTTGCAATTTGAGTCGGTAATAGTTCTACAATAACTGGAATGTGAAACCACCAAATACTCTGGTGGTATCCGCTACCGTAGCCTGCCTCATCGTCGCTTGACGTCGCATCGTCATCCGGTAGTGGGTCAATACCGAATATGGTCGGCATATGTGCATCACTCGGGCCCTTTACAACGATCTGTGTGGTTCCTAGCAGCTTTTTCATTTTAGGATGCCACGTACAAGCGCACAGGCGCTGTAAATCGACGATGTTCGTTGTTAATCTAATCCAACAACCGCTGACGAGCGGGACGTAACCTGCGTTTTGAGGTTGTTGCATTCCCGGAGTTTGATATGCCGTGGGTGGTTGCTGCATTTCAGGGTGATATGTGGTCTGTTGCATCCCAGGTTGATATGCCACGGGAGGATGTTGCATCACAGGTTGATATTGAACCTGTTGCTGCATTATTCCGGGTTGTGCTTGGGGCGACTGCTGTAGCACTCCAGGCTGTTGCTGCATCACGGGTTGATATTGAAACTGTTGCTGCATTATGCCGGGTTGTGCTTGGGGCGACTGCTGTACTCCAGGCTGTTGTGCAGGTAGTTGCTGAGGCTGAAACTGTGTCGGGGGGGGCTGTTGCATGGCTAGTTGGTGCACGGGAACTTGCTGCGATTCTGGCGGTTGTTGAGATTGGCACCCACCCATCTTTCCTGTGAAACCAGTCGAGTGAGATTAGGGAGGCATGCACTCTATCGGCTTCCGTTATAATAAATCATGTTACCCAATAGATACGTCATAACTCTAAAAAGTTAGCAGGGAGGGTCTGCAACGTTTTAAAGAAATCGTTACTTTTTATGGTTTCTAACATCGCGTTCTCACGTCATCCCGTCAGTTAACGTCAGGTGACACGAGGTAGTTGTCAGGCACTGCCTGTCTTGACAATGCGCACGTTGGCGGACTTGTTCGCCGACGTGTCATTGTCAAGACAGGCAGTGCCTGACAACTAACTTGTCTTGCGTTGATCCCCTACTAACCCAAAGATCGAAGGTGACCAAGGTGTCCACGAGCGCCGTACAGCACATTCATTCCATATTTTAGAAGGAAATTTCGTATAAATGTACGGAGTGTCATTTGACCGTCACGTCACAGTAAATCGAGCTGTTCGCTTTTAACAGTGTGGTTTACATGGTAAAGGCGAATTACCCGGAAAACGTCGTGTTTGCGCTTTTGCGACCATGACAGCGCATCCGAAGGATGAAGCAGGATATGGTACCGACCAATTAGGACCTTCCGAGTCGACGTACGGTGCGCTTTTTTCCCCATTCGCACCTGACACGTAGGACTGCGGGGATGGGCGCTTAAGCGGATGATGCCGCGGGGCCAGAAACAAGGTAAAATCAACCTGATGCTTAAAAAGCGCACCGTAGGTACTCTTTATATGTGATATATATATGGTATATGTATGCCCTGTGGGCAAGTGCTGTGCGCATGCGCTCTCATTTTGATGCATGGGTTTGGGTACGGAATGCCTTTGGGTTTGGGTTTGCGGAGAGCGCTGAAATCAGCAGCCAAACGTTTTATGTATATGAAACCTATATGAAACGTATCGTATGCCTTGTACTATGCGTGCTTAACGGACGTTAAGCAAGCACGGTACTATGGTCGCGTCAAGGAAAGTATATGTACCATTCCTTGACGCGGCCATCAAGGGAAGTCGCGTAGCTCCCAAGTACTGTTCATCCGCTCAAGCGACATGAACAAACCTGGGAGACTAGAAACACCCTTGCATACTATGCGTGATACAGGGCGCGTGAACACACGTTTATGATCACGTGTGTTCGTGCGGTGGGTTGTGCGGATGGCTACCCCTCCCGTGATCAACTTCGCGCAAATGAGCCGAAGATGATCTCGCGAAGGTAGACATGCGTTTGCAAGTGTAGTATGTATGCATATATGCAATTGTGATATGCTGTATGGTATGCAGTGCAATGCTATGTGATAAAAAATACACCGCGGCTGCTGACCCAGGTCCGCCGCAGCGGTGTATTTTGAGTTGAAACATAAGCCGAAAGTGATTAAGAAACAGTTTCGAACTTCCCAACACCGATGCATTTGCGTCCGATGACTGTGTACGTGTAATTGAACCGTCAGATCGAAAATAGTTTTATACACAGTGTCTCACGAAAATTTCGAGTCATCGTCGTCATCGAAAATTCCAGTTTGATTAGGTCATGAATGTGATGTACGCCGCTTGACAATGTTGAGCAGCGCTTGACAATGTTTGTGAGAGACGTTGCCCTTTATCGTCGTCCATTTAGTCAAATTAATTTTGAACTCTACCGTCGATCCCCAGCCTGTTTTCCGCTTCTCGACTGCACTCGATCTGCGGAAGGTATAAATCGTTTGCGCAAGATGTACCTACAATATAATCAAGTATTTCACGTTTCCCCATCCAAGGTACAAATTATACAGTTTTCCCACCACTTAATTTTTACTTAGATTATTTCACTATACAGTCCTCCCACCACTGTATTTATACTCGATACTGAATTTCACTATACAGTAGCATACTGAATTTCACTATACAGTAGCATACTGAATTTCACTATAGGAATTACAGGAATTTCAGAACTTGTATGCTATGCTACTGAATTTCACTAACCTCTGACCTTTATAATCTTCACCCAAACCAAATTACCTTACCTTACCTTAGTCAATCAGCAGCAGCAGCAGCAGCAGCAGCAGCAGCAGCAGCAGCAGCAGCAGCAAAGCTCGAATCCCAACGGGCGACGCAGTCGAATTTCCGATCTCACGATCGCCAGACGCCAACGATGACAGTGCCACTGCAGTCGCGTACATTTATCGCGAGGCCACCCACGCGTTATGGCATGGCATGCTGGGAAGCAAAAAGCAAAGCACTGTCGCGCACATGATCCTACGGCCAGATAGTGTAATGGCGAAAATTATTTAAACATCGCATGGCCGACGCGATGTTCGGAAATCAGATAGATTCGCTTTTACATTGCATAGCAGACGCGAGGATTGAGAAATGTCAAATCATTAATAATGGAATGGCAGACTCGATGTTCATGTTCGGATCTCTCGAGTGCGCCACGTCGGCAAGATAAATAATCCCATCCACCGTCAGATGCGCCTAGTGGAGATCTTAATTTAAGATCGACCGGGCCTAGACCTCTGACCTTTATAATCTTCACCCAAACCAAATTACTTTACCTACCTCTGACCTTTATAATCTTCACCCAAACCAAATTACCTTACTTACCTTAGTCAATCAGCAGCAGCAGCAGCAGCAGCAGCAGCAGCAGCAGCAGCAGCAGCAGCAGCAGCAAAGCTCGAATCCCAACGGCCGACGCAGTCGAATTTTCGATCGCACGATCACCAGATGGCAACGATGACAGTGCCACTGCAGTCGCGTACATATATCGCGACGCCACCCACGCGTTATGGCATGGCATGCTGGGAAGCAAAAAGCAAAGCACTGTCGCGCACATGATCCTACGGTCAGATGATGTAATTGCGAAAATGATTTGAACATCGCATGGCCGACGGGATGTTCGGATATCAGATAGATTCGCTTTTATATTGCATAGCAGACGCGAGGATCGAGAAATGTCAAATCATTAATGGAATGGCAGACTCGATGTCCATATTCGGATCTCTCGAGTGCGCCACGTCGGCAAGATAAATAATCCCATCGACCGTCAGATGCGCCTAGTGGAGATCTTAATTTAAGATCGACCGGGCCTAGTACCTTAGTCAATCAGCAGCAGCAGCAGCAGCAGCAGCAGCAGCAGCAGCAGCAGCAGCAGCAGCAAAGCTCGAATCCCAACGGGCGCCGCAGCCGAATTTTCGATCGCACGATCACCAGACGCCAACGATGACAGTGCCACTGCAGTCGCGTACATATATCGCGACGCCACCCACGCGTTATGGCATGGCTTGCTGGGAAGCAAAAAGCAAAGCACTGTCGCGCACATGATCCTACGGCCAGATGTTGTAATGGCGAAAATGATTTAAACATCGCATGGCCGACGCGATGTTCGGAAATCAGATAGATTGAAGATTCACTTTTACATTGCATAGCAGACGCGAGGATCGAGAAATGTCAAATCATTTATGGACTGGCAGACTCGATGTTCATGTTCGGATCTCTCGTGTGCGCCACGTCAGCAAGATAAATAATCCCATCGACCGTCAGATGCGCCTAGTGGAGATCTTAATTTAAGATCGACCGGGCCTAGTACCTTACCTTAATCAGCAGCAGCAGCAGCAAAGCTCGAATCCCAACGGGCGATGCAGTCGAATTTTCGATCTCACGATCGACAGACGCTAACGATGACAGTGCCACAACAGTCGCGTGTATGTACCACGACGCCACCCACGCGTTATGGCATGACATGCTGGGAAGCAAAAAGCAAAGCACTGTCGCGCACATGATCCTACGGTCAGATAGTGTAATGTCGAAAATGATTTAAACATCGCATGGCCGACGCGATGTTCGGAAATCAGATAGTTTCGCTTTAACATTGCATAGCAGACGCGAGGATCGAGAAATGTCAAATCATTAATGGAATGGCAGACTCGATGTTCATTTTCGGATCTCTCGAGTGCGCCACGTCGGCAAGATAAATAATCCCATCGACCGTCAGATGCGCCTAGTGGAGATCTTAATTTAAGATCGACCGGGCCTAGTACCTTACCTTAATCAGCAGCAGCAGCAGCAAAGCTCGAATCCCAACGGGCGATGCAGTCGAATTTTCGATCTCACGATCGACAGACGCTAACGATGACAGTGCCACAACAGTCGCGTGTATGTACCACGACGCCACCCACGCGTTATGGCATGACATGCTGGGAAGCAAAAAGCAAAGCACTGTCGCGCACATGATCCTACGGTCAGATAGTGTAATGTCGAAAATGATTTAAACATCGCATGGCCGACGCGATGTTCGGAAATCAGATAGATTCGCTTTTACATTGCATAGCAGACGCGAGGATCGAGAAATGTCAAATCATTAATGGAATGGCGGACTCGATGTTCATGTTCGGATCTCTCGAGTGCGCCACGGCGGCAAGATAAATAATCCCATCGACCGTCAGATGCGCCTAGTGGAGATCTTAATTTAAGATCGACCGGGCCTAGTACCTTAGTCAATCAGCAGCAGCAGCAGCAGCAGCAGCAGCAGCAGCAGCAAAGCTCGAATCCCAACGGGCGATACAGTCGAATGTTCCATCTCACGATCGCCAGACGCCAACGATGACAATGCCACTGCAGTCGCGTGTATGTACCACGACGCCACCCACGCGTTATGGCATGGCATGCTGGGAAGCAAAAAGCAAAGCACTGTCGCGCACATGATCCTACGGTCAGATAGTGTAATGGCGAAAATGATTTAAACATCGCATGGCCGACGCGATGTTCGGAAATCAGATAGATTCGCTTTTACATTGCATAGCAGACGCGAGGATCGAGAAATGTCAAATCATTAATGGAATGGCAGACTCGATGTTCATGTTCGGATCTCTCGAGTGCGCCACGTCGGCAAGATAAATAATCCCATCGACCGTCAGATGCGCCTAGTGGAGATCTTAATTTAAGATCGACCGGGCCTAGTACCTTACCTTACCTTAGTCAATCAGCAGCAGCAGCAAAGCTCGAATCCCAACGGGCGACGCAGTCGAATGTTGTGATCTCACGGTCGCCAGACGTTAACGATGTCAGTGCCACTACATTCGCGTATTTATCGCGACGCCCCCCACGCGTTATGGCATGGCATGCCGGGAAGCAAAAAGCGAAGGTATCACTGTCGCGCACATCCATGATCAAATGATGTAATGGCGGTATCCATGTTAACATCGCATGGCCGACGCGATGTTCGTAAATCGAAATTAGTCGCATGTTCTGAATGCGAGCACCACAACGCCTCAACGCGCCACGTTGGGATTACATTCAATCGATGATTACCGGATGGAACCTCAGCTGCCACGACTGCACTAAAATGTAACGCCCGACACAAATATATACGAGCATCGCGGCGCGCCACGTCGGACAGAATGGCAATTAATTGTGCTGTCCAAAAAGATCGACGCCTAGTGGAGATCGCATATTTGTGATCGACAGCGCCTAGTACAGTACATTCTTCCCACCATTGAATTTATACCAAAATTATTTCACTTTTTCCCACCACCGATTTCATATGTAAGTTTCCATTTTAAGTTTTGAAGGTGATGGCCGATCGAACGTGATGACCGATTTTGAAAGAGCTGGTAGAGGATTTCGCGTCGCGCCATTGGTGTGTATAATTTCTGTTGCAGCCCACATCCACATCGGCGTCTTTGATGACAGTGTCACCAACTTTCATTTATATGTGAGCTTTGCGGCATTGCGGACTTCGCAATCTAAATATAGCATAGTGTGACAGGATGACGACGTTTAGCGCCCGCAGAAGGATATGTATGTATGTATGTATGTATGTATGTATGTATCTGTTGCAGCCCATACAGGCGTTTTTTATGATGGTGTCACCAACTTTCATTCTGGGAGCTTTGCGGGCTTCGCAATGTAAATGGAATGCTAAAAGAATAGTGTGACTGACGCTGATCCCGCTTCCCACAGATTTTATAATTCCTGTTGCAGCTCATACAGGCGTCTTTGATGACAGTGTCACTAACATTCATTCTGGGAGCTTTGCGGGCTTCACAATAATAGCATAGTGTGACAGACGCCGTCTTGCGTCACGCCGAAGATTCCATATATAGGTGTACGATTCCTGTTGCAGCGAAGTTGTGAATGGCCTTTTTGTTTTATTAATCCTGAAGGCATTAACCTGTATTTTAATATTTCATATATGATGTTACATAATATCACGTCATCATATTTCATTACGTAAAATCACGTCATCATCGAAATTCGATGCGCGCGCATATTCGACCATCCATTATTCAATGATCCCCACCTGTGTTATAAAGGTTTTGCTAATTTTCGGTGATCATCATCAAAAGCCCGCGCGGGCGAGTGGATTAAGCGGGGGTGGCGGTGGGCGGTTGGTGTGGTGTGAGGCAGGTACCTGAATCGAAGCCACAAGTGGAGCGCGATGGAGCAATGGTGGCGAAGCGGTATAGGCGCCTCGGTGGCGTCCTCGGAGAGCCGGGGGGTCGCCGGGGCGCAGGCGAGGCAGGGGAGCTGATCTGGAACACGTTATTAGCATTTATGCTCCCAGGATATTTTTCATATAAATATTTTAAAATATTTCTGAATATTTCTGAATATTTTTATATTTTTATATTTTACTTTTTCATGTATAAATTTAAATAAGCGGCGTCTTGACAAGAACCCTTGTCCGCAGACGTGTCATCCGATGTGGACCAACCACAGTACTCCATTTTTAGCAACGCAAGACAAAGTACTGTAGGGTGCACTCACTCAAGGGGAATAAACACGCTCAGTGTGAGTCGCGGCGGCCAAAGGACGCCACCTGGCTATGCCGTCAGATCGACTGTAACGCATAAATTCATGGATGGCAATCGTTCGATCTGCTCGTGCTAGCCTCACAATCGCTCTCAGTTGGTCGCGACCCACTGATTTTAACGGTAACTCAAACTGGTTTTGATCTAAATCCTCGCATCGGACGTCACACGTCAGATTTTATTCATCTGACGGATTCAGAAAACCCGTTTTGAAAAAAAGGGTGTGGGTTTGAAATGTAACACCCATTGATTTTTAATCGAGTCGACTAACAAATACGGGGGACTCCCCCCCTCCCCCCCTCCCAAGTACGGTTGGTCAGTAGCGAATGAATTCGAGGAGGAGCCTACTCTTGTTCCCAGAGTTTCTCCAAGCGCGGCCGTTGCGTGGCCTGCGACACGCGAGGGTCGACGTTACAGTTGATCGAAGAGGCTCGGAGAAGCTTATGGACCCAATAATGTTACCAACCCTAAGTCTAATTTAGTCCATAAGCTCTGGGAACAAGAGTAAGGAGGAGTCACGGGGAAGCTGAAATCCCCCCCCACTGTATAAGGGTCCAGCTTCTCCTAGTATCACCCCTTGCTGCGTGTGTCACTGGTCGTGTGTCACCGTATGACACTCACCTGCTAGAAAGCTCACTCCCGTAATCCTTCTATCAGTTTTGTTATCACCGGTTTCCCCAGCCACTGCTTTCTGAGTCCCTGTTGCAGTGAAACTGTTATATATCTTCACGAATATATATACCCATTTTCACCTGTTCTATCAAGGAGCCGGTTGTTCAAACCGAGGAAGTTCAACAACGCCTTAAAAAGGCAAAGAAAGTAGTAACCGAGAATCGAGAGGGCAAGCAACGCGTGGCCTTAGAGGCTTACGTGAATCGAATGAAAGAGACCAGCTTCAAGCTGTCTAAAGATGAGTTCCAAGCTATATTTATTAGTCGTTGTTAGAACAACGTTAGTCGTCGCTAGACCGGGCTTCAAGCTTTGGTGGGATGGCTTAACGCCTTGACACCTCAGCTTATCGTTGGCGTTGAGTATTCGTGAATGAATGTTATTTGGCATAATGCCAACTAGTGTGAGAACAATGTAATTCCGAAGTTGTTCAAGGCATGTCGCCAAACTGTTATCCGTCGAGCTTATCGCTAGCGTCGAAGTTTCGAGAATCGAGGATGTAAGAATGAAGGGAGCCTTATCGGCTTGCGGCATATCGTCGGAGATCGAACGTTTGTTAGTTCGATCAGTCGGAGGGTCTCGTGCCGAATATGACACGCACGTGCGTTTGAGATGTGTTGAGTTCGGAGCTTCGTTGGCTTGTGCGAAGATCCTCCGAGATCCTAGTCTTGCTTGACAACAATGATTACTGGGTAGCTAGGGTAGCTAGGGTAGGAGGTAGCGGATTATGTTTGTCGCATGGAAGGTTTTTTATGTCGCAACTTATTTTGCCGCAACTACTGCTGAGTGTGACACCTCGTGTGTGTCACAGTCCTTTGTCTGTACTAGTACTCCGTACAGTACGGGTGTCACAGGTTTAGGGTTCCCGGCTTAAGCCGAGCTTCACTCTTTCTAAGGGACTTCTGATGTTATCTTAAGTGAAAGCATTCCGTATTCTACCACCACAATATATAGTCGGCACTATATATCTGACAGGCTATGGTGCGCCAGGCACCTTCCACTACTTTTGATTTCATGAGTGGCTAAGCCGCTCCGCTTGGTGGGGCGTTGGGGGGCCAAATTTGATGTCGTAATTTTCGCAGTTGCAATTGAGAGCTAGTTACGGGCGGATTAATTTGCACTCGCTGCAGCGTGCGCCTATCTGGGATTATTTTGTATTGTCCGCGTTGGATTTCACTCGACTAGAACCTGATCAATTTTTGTCGTGAGACTCCTTGGCCGCCGCGTTTCGATCTTTCAAATTTCACAGTTACGGCTTCTTTATTTATCCGTTCCGACACTGCATTTTACGGCTCTCGACCAATCGCTTTTACGCCATCTCCGACGTCGCCCCTCTACCCCAACGCTCCCACCTACTGGATTTTCATTATGAGTGTAAATTCTCACGTCACGCCTCCCTTGGGGGCTCACAATCGAATTAGGCTAGACACTATTTTTCCACGCGACGTCGGGTCTCGTTACAGACCGACGCCAAATTCTCCGGGAGTTGCCCTCACGGCTCCGGACCGGACTCGCGCTACGGCTGTCCAGAATTCTACTTGGGACGTCGACATCATCAAGAGGATCTCTCGCAACGCCTTGGGCTCCAAGAACGACACCTTTCGTGGAAATGAGACGGACCGCAACACGCTCTGGACTTCTATTGTCAAGTCTTTGCAGCACGCGTTCGAGCAGAAGGACCCCGCCAACGCCGCTCTTTTTGATTTGGCAGATGCGACCAAGGAGGTCAACGCCATCTTCAATGGTATCCTCTTCACGACTTTGACTTCGTTGACATCACCAAATTCGACGGCAAGACGTTGGGTGGAAGCCTCGGGACGGGCTTCACCTCGGGATGGCAAGCGCGCTGTCCTCGAGGTCACCAAGAGGTTGATTCCTCGTGTGGTTCGACCTCTTGGGCATTACGAGGAGCTTTGCTCTATTTTTTTCGACGCCAAGAAGGACCCCGACCCGCTTATCCAAGATTTCGACGCCTGCCTTACTGCTATTGGCAACGGAGCTTCTGGGCCTCTGGACGACATGATGGCGAAGAAACAGCTCCTGGCCTCCCTCGACACGGACTTCTACGACAAGGTCATCACGCCCCTTCGTCTCGACGTTGAGTTGGCCAAGGTCGAGCTCGAGGACATCTTCGCGCACATCCTTGAAGTTTGGGAGGCGAACGCCGGCAAGCGCAAGCACGTGCCCTTCGTGGACAAATCGAACGTGCTCTACTCTGATCTGCCGTCCGACGTTGACGTCAAGGCCTTGATTAAGGACTTCCAATTCCACATCGACGCCGCCAACAAGGTGCTTGCCACGCTCTCCGACGAGAATGCGAACGACGAGCCGACGACGAGGTGGCCGGCTCCGGCTACGGGCAAGCCTACAGGCAAGCCAGGTGTGCATTTTCCCCCTTCCTCCTGGCGTGACCGTCAGAACCGTCGGGAAGATGGGAAGTATCACGGACGGCAGCGTCAGTGGAAGCACCGCTTTGCCGCTTCCCCCCTCCCCGGGGGCGGGAATTGGTCGCAAGACCACCGGCGCCGCGGCGGCAACAAGCAATTTGGCATGCATGCCGTCTCCTTTCACGTCATCTCCAAAGCATTTGTTCCGGAGTGTGTCCGTTGCCCTCCGGGGTTTTGGCATGACTCCGCGAATTGTCCCACCGCCGACATCGAGTGCGACGCATGCGTGATTGAGCAAGCCGACGACGCCGACGGCCTCGTGTCCGCCTTCCAGACCGCGTTCGACACTGTAAGGCTGGCATTTTACCGGGTAAAGGATTTTCGGCCTTGGTAATACCGGTAAAATTACCGGTAATACTTTACTGGGTAATACCGTGGTAATACCGACGTGCGAGGGACTCTCAAAACCTTGCCCACGAGGCCATTCTCTCTACACACACTTTTGCGCACTGCCCCCACGAGGCCATTCTCTCTACACACACTTTTGCGCACTGCCCCCACGAGGACATTATCTATACACACACTTTTGCGCACTGCCCCAAATGTCCGATTCCGACATTTTTAAATGGGTATGGCACCGCCACGCAGGCCCGTCAACGAAAATGTTGAGTAAAGTTTCGATGAGACGAATTCACGGAACCACTACCCATGGATGGCGGCTGGTAACCTGGTATGGTAGTCACGGATTCATGGTAACACAGGGGTAAAATGGGGTAAAATCGTGATTCCAGGTGGTAATACCAATGGTAATACCAAAATGGTATTACCAATGGTAAAGGATTTTGGGAATTTGGCACTTTACCACACTAGAGCATGGTAAAGGATTATGGGCCTTGGTATTACCGGTAAAATTACCGGGTAATACCGGTAAAGGTATTACCAGTGGTAAAACCAGTGCCAGCCTTACGACACTGAGGACGACACGGCCTTTGCTCGACTCCGTGCTCAACATGAACATCCCTTGGTTCGGCAGGACGAGGAGCCCTTCACGTTCTCCGAGACCTTTGACGTGGGGCTCCGTGCACAGTACGCGGGATTAACGCCCTCCCAACCATCCCTCCTTGCTACCCGCGTGCATGAAGCACGCACAGCTCTCCGCGAGCTCAAGCAGGTGGCTGGTGGTGCTGAGTCCGGCTCCCAGCACTTTCCGATGGTCCACTTCGGCTCGGCCACGCCCTCGCTCTTCTGTGATCGACGATGCCGTCGTGGAACATGAGCCGGAAGTGGCGATCGAGACCGAAGGGGGCGCGGTGATTTACCCGAAGCAGTTCATTGACAACGACCCACCCTTCGAGCAGTCTTTCATGGACACCATGTCTGTGAAGTTGGGCTTCTTTGAGCCCGCCCCAGAGGTGTCAGCTAATTCCTTCACCTCCCTGCCTCCGTATATTTCTTCCACGCATGATTCAACTAGCGTGGCTGACACGGAATCCGGCGACGAGGACTTGCATGATGCCGTCCCGCCACCCGCTCCACGGGTTGGTGGTGTACGGGCACCTTCAATCGGCACCTTCCTCACGGCAGCAGCTCTCCCTGCTTTATTTCTGTGCGTGAGCATCGCCATGATCGACACCGTCACCGCCACTGCACTTTGTGATGTGGAGATTGCTCCGCGGTCGGTGGTGTACGGACACTACTCTGATTATCAGAATTGCACAGTGGACTACTTCACTGACCCCGCCCTTCTGGACACTGGACCGGCTGACTCCTAGAACATCTTCAATCTGGGCTCTGGTTTCCTGGGCTCTGACTGCTTCGGCATCTACAGTCTGGACTTCCAATTTGAGAACTACAACGGCTACAATTTGTGTGAACTCTACTCTGTGGACCACTTCCAAGGTGGCTAGAGTTGGTTTCGGAAGCCTAGTAGCACAACTAGATCTGTTTCACGGGCACAGCAGCCTTCAGTGTGTAGTGCTAGCTAGAATTGGGACCGCCCTGGCCAAGAGCACAGGCCCCCACTAGAAATTTGATTCCACCGCTTGAGATGGTGTGTTTTATTTTCCCTAACAATCTGCCTGCTCCACCCTAACTCTTCCTACGTAATAGTACAGGGTGGCGTGCTGGATGTGACACCCCGTGTGTGTCACAGTCCTTTGTCTGTACTAGTACTCCGCACAGTACGGGTGTCACAGGTTTAGGGTTCCCGGCTTAAGCCGAGCTTCACTCTTTCTCAGGACTTCTGATGTTATCTTAAGTGAAAACATTCTGCATTCTGCAGAGATGTATTGAGGAAAATTGTAAATCATTTCGTCAGCCTGCTCGTTTGGGTCATCTGGGTGGATTATTATTCGCAAGGTGTCTGCAGGAATGTCGGTTTCTAGCGTTCTAACAATGCTCCACTTGTGGCCAAGATACAACTGGAAAATATGATTTTCCCTCAGTGCTTGAAATGTTTCTGCTGTCGCCATACTGAAATGAGAAAATTGGCTGTCAACTGTGAAAGGGGTGTGTGTGAAAGAACTTTGGAAAAGTGATGTAACTTTAGCAAAATATTGTAAGTCATTTCTGGCGGCTGAAAATGACATGTCAAATATCGATGACAATTTCTGTCAAAAATGACATTTGCTGTCGCTTCCTGATTTGGTCTGTTCAGATCAAGGATATGATTTGAAGATATTCTGGTGTCATTTGCGCTGAAATCGAGAATCGATCGATTCAGTAAGATAGAAATTCTCCGTTGAATCGCAAGTTCATATCATTTTCAGAACGTAAAAAACGGCTTCATAAGCTAATGCCGGCTAATTTTGACGAAAATATGTTTTCTATTCCTTTTGATGAAGATTGCGAGATTATCTGCAAACCGTGCCCGGGAATAGTTATTGAAGATTCTATGGAAATAGGGGCTGACTTTTTTAATCATGAGCCAATTCCAAGCACAGCCCCGAGCGCAAATACGCAATTGGTCCTTTGGAACGCGCCTTTGACGTGTAGATCGGAAGTTAGCTCTAATTCTTCACGCGTTTCCGGGACACGCGCTTTGCGCGAAATTGACTTACAAGAGATAAAAAGCAGACTTGATACAGAATTTTCAGAGACAAGTTTGGACTTGAGGAATGAAGACCCTCTTCATTGTTTAAATGGTGAAGTAAACAAGCAGATTGTCGTGCGCAAACCGTACGAATCCGACATACGCAAGAAACAATATACGGGCGTAATTAGTATTAAGCAGCGACGTTTGCAGGCTGACAGTATATCAATGGCAGAAACCATTAAGTGCAATTGCAAGTCGCACTGCTGTCTATCTTTCTCATCGGCAGATATTAAGTCTCTTCGCGAAAATATTTTCAGCATGACGCAAAAAGATAGATAAGAATACTTCATCAAAGACTTGCTAAAAAACAGCTATCGATCTGAGGACAAGTTCGACTTCAAATACTTTTTGGCCAAGAAGCAGGTATGTTTTTTTTTGAACTCGTTCATTAGCTAATGAACGGCCTCTGGCCAAAGCGCGACTCACAATTAGACACTTTGGCTACGGGAACCGTTCATTAACTAATGAACGGCCTCTGGCCAAAGCGCGACTCACAATTAGACACTTTGGCTACGGGAACCGTTCATTAGCTAATGAACGGCCTCTGGCCAAAGCGCGACTAACACAGAGACACTTTGGCTACGGGAACCGTTCATTAGCTAATGAACGGCCTCTGGCCAAAGCGCGACTCACACAGAGACACTTTGGCTACGGGAACCGGTCATTAGCTAATGAACGGCCTCTGGTCAAAGCGCGACTCACACATAGACACTTTGGCTACGGGAACCGTTCATTAGCTAATGAACGGCCTCTGGCCAAAGCGCGACTCACACAGAGACACTTTGGCTACGGGAACCGTTCATTAGCTAATGAACGGCCTCTGGCCAAAGCGCGACACACACAGAGACACTTTGGCTACGGGAACCGTTCATTAGCTAATGAACGGCCTCTGGTCAAAGCGAAATTTTTCTTGGACCTTGTGATAGATTGTGTGATCTTGTTCATCACAGGAATGTGGAAAATTGTATCATAAATTTCTAAATAAATTTCATGAAGTAGACATTCACGACGTTGGTCGAGTTGGTACGGCGCTAGGCTATGAACCTCGCACTCGTGGGTTCGATTCCCACTAAGGGTGTAGGTTGCGCAGATCTAAGGCGTGACGGAGAGTGCTGACGAGCACGCGACGGCCGTCCCGCCTGCAGACGTGCAGTGTTGGGGGTGTCTCCCAAGCGTCTTAGATCCAGCCAACCTATAAAAACCCTTATGCGTTTCCTTGGATAATTTGTTAATAATTTTTGAGTGACGGTGTCTTTTGTTTTGTAACAGGTGTGCTTTAAGTTCTACTATATGGCTTACGGCATCAGCTACGGGTATCTTCACGACTTTCGGACACGCGTGCTCGAGGGCCGACACACGTTTGTTCATGGATTGACGTACGAGGAGGACAACCGCAAGATTTCCCTGAAACGCGAGTCGGTCGTCGCATGGCTCGAGAAATACGCCGACGAATACGGACAACCCCAACCTGACAAACCCGAGAAGCACCTTTCGGATGGATTGACCATCGAAGAGCTGTGGGACGAGTACATCGAGGGCTTGCGTGAGGATGAGGAGAGCAAAAAGCTCTCTCTCAGTTACTGGTACAAAATATTTGAAGAAGATTGCAGCAAGTGGCTCAAGATTCCATCGGTGAACCGATTTTCTCACTGCGATGTTTGCGCGTCCTTCAAGTTATTGAAGGAAGGCTTAACCAAATCTCAAAAGGTGAATATTCATGAATAGCTTTGTGATGTGTTTATATGCTTATGTAATTTGTTCACTGACCCGAATTTGTGTATCTTGCACAGCGCAATACAACGGGCCTCTCAACAAACATCATGCAATCGCACGAGCGGAGCGCCAGAAGTTCTACAAACATGGTCGTAAAGCGAATATGACCAAGAGCATTGCCATGAACAAAACTTGGCATAAGTATGCCTCGGTGATCATCGATGGCATGACGCAGTGGACCACCCGACTGCCACACTTTCGACGTATCCCTAAACATCTGGACTCTAAGGACTTCCTTGACGTGCACAACATGGGGAGCATGATCGGGAACGTGGGCCGCTTCATGGATTTCAACTACGCCAACTTCAAGGACGATGCGAACTTCCTTGTCAACGTTTTGCACCGGGATATCCTCCGCATTCAAGAGCATCGACGCAACGGGGACGGGGAAAATTCATACCCGATGCCGGAAGTATTGTATGTACAGCTTGACAATGTGAGCACCAACAAGAGCAAGTTGATGTTGGCATACGCAGCTTGGCTGGTGCACACGGACGTCTTTCGCAAGGTGAAACTCAACTTTCTGTTGGTGGGACATACGCACGAGAACATTGACCAGATGTTTTCACGCTTCTCCGTGCGTCTACGACGCAAGCAAGCTTGGACGCTCGACGAGATGATAGAGGTCGCACAAGAATGCTTTACGGATGGTGTAATATGCGAGCATGTGCAGGCATGTAGCACGGCTAGGTGGACGGGCTTGCACTATAAATTGCATAATCAATGAAAATGGCATTAAGAAGTCGCAAGAAGTTTCAAGAACATGTTAGAAGTTATAAGAAATCACCCGAATGCAATATTTTGCATTTTCGATAATTATTGTGGCCACAGGGCTGCTATACAAGTCGCAGATGGGCCGCGGAGCAGGATATGCATGTCTCGTGGGCGCGTGAGATATGCAAATGATACGGTGAAGTTATTAGAAGTTGTGAGAAGTATCTAGAAGTTATTACTAGGCATCAAGAAGTGATATTTCACATCGGGTCACATTCGCGGGGCGTTGGGGAGCTAATTTCGTCTGTAAACTGACTGCAAAACAGAAAATGCATGTCTCGTGGGCGCGTGAGATATGCAAATGATACGGTGAAGTTATTAGAAGTTGTGAGAAGTATCTAGAAGTTATTACTAGGCATCGAGAAGTGATATTTCACATCGGGTCACATTCGCGGGGCGTTGGGGAGCTAATTTCGTCTGTAAACTGACTGCAAAACAGAAAATGCATGTCTCGTGGGCGCGTGAGATATGCAAATGATACGGTGAAGTTATTAGAAGTTGTGAGAAGTATCTAGAAGTTATTACTAGGCATCGAGAAGTGATATTTCACATCGGGTCACATTCACGGGGCGTTGGGGGGCTAATTTCGTCTGTAAACTGACTGCAACAACAGAAAATGCATGTCTCGTGGGCGCGTGAGATGTTGCACGTGATACGGTGAAGTTATTAGAAGTTGTGAGAAGTATTTAGAGGTCATACCTAGGCAATGAGAAGCGAAATTTCACATCGGGTCATATTCACGGGGTGCTGGCTGGGGAGCTAATTTCGTCTGTAAAAAGGGCTGCAAAGCAGAAATTGCATATATTGCGGGTGCGTGAGATGTAGCACGTGATACGGAGAAGTTATTCGAAGTATGTACAAGTCATAACAATATACACCGCAACATGGCCGTATCTACAATATATACAATATATACATCTACATAACACTAGAATCTCACAGAAGTGCCAACAACCGCTGATGCTCCCTCAGGGGTAGCATGTGCACATCCCCCCTCTTAACTAGGCGAACATCGCATGCTAGTACGGCTTCACACGGAATCAAGCACTTCTTGCTAGTATCTAAGGTGTATGTATCTCGCACGTTTGGATCCGTCCACTCAAAGTATCTCCCCGAAATCACCGAGTCTCCAGGAGCAAATGTCTGTCTATAGTCATCACGGCGGATCCTCCCGCCGACCTCCGTGACACCAGACAGCGCCTTCACCAAGTAGTAGGCATGTGATGCGTCCGTAGGATCCTTCTTCACCGCCATGATGCTACCACGCCGCACGGCTACACTCACACCCGCCGCATACTCCTCCACCATGCCGCGAATCCTCACGGCGGCCGCGCCCGTAGCCGGCCGCAACTCCACATCTCTCCACGCATCCACGTGGGACGTCTCCAAGCATCCCTCCGAGTCCGGAATGGAGCGCACACACTCCGCATAACAATTCACACAATAGCATGTACGCTCACGTACCATCAACTTCCCCTCGCCCTCCCCCCCTTACAGAATGCAAGCGCTGCGTCCCATCCACCACCTGGTATGCTGCACCAGCATTGTGATCCACCGCATGCAATCCTCCCGCCTCCTCGTGCAGTGCGTCCTCTGGTACCAAGTAAAAAAACCGTTGATTGAAGCTCGCTCTTGCCTTGGCGTAACTGCTATCCGCACGTCGGCTCAATCTCTCGCAACAGAACGCATACAGGTCTGCAGCGCAATTGATGCGGGCATACCACTTGTCACCCTCTGATATGACCGCCACCGCCGCTGCGTGCTTGACATGCGCCCCCGCCCCATCCTGCTCCCCCTTGGCATGCGCCGTCTCAAAGAAGTTCCGTTGGCAAGGTACACCTAATGACCACTCGTATTTGCTATTCGCCACATCCGCAAACCCTGCCGCGCACTTGTTTTGTCCCGCACAACCATCTGCCCACTCGTGGATAAACAAGGGCTTTGCGATCCCCCTCCCAATGAAGTAGTCTCTGATGATCAGCTCCCGCATGTACTGAATGAAGCGGTGATCATGCTTCCGGTCATCGCTCAACAAGTACACGTAATCCTTCACCAGCACTGGGTTCTCCGCGGTTGATTCCACCCCATCCACGGCCATACACGCATGTCTCCACACCACGCAGACTAATATGGTCGCCTGCTTCGCCACCCAATGCAGACTTTGCACTTCTCGAGGAATGTTCAATGAATGATTCTCCGAGAAGTCAAACAAGAACACCGCATGTCCCAGTGGCAAATCCCTGACGCACGTCTGAACCTGCCGCTGCTGGTGTAATGCCATGAAAGTGTGATATGCATATGGCCGCAGAAACGCGCAATCCCCGCAGCCTTCCAACTTCTTCCACGCCCATGCCTCCGGTTGCCCCGCGGTCGCGCTATTCACTAAGAAGTTCCCCTTGCACTGACAGTTTGGCGAAGCCCCCGGCTCGTGCCCCAGCAACAGCGCCTGCAACTTGGCGATCAAGGCGGCCAGCTTCGTCTTCTTCTGCACAAACTGCAGTCGCCGAATCTCCTTACCATCCTCGTCCATCTGTCCTGTGCCGCAAGTCTCGTAACAAGACCACGGCACTTGCGCCTCATGCTGCACCTCACTGTCACACACTTTGAAGTTGGCCAAGCCGCCACACTTCTCGCACCTCCCTCTCAAGCACGCCATGGCATGCTTATCCCCCACCCGCGGACACAACAAGCTCTCGGCGAAAGTTGATGTCGACCTCCCCGCCTTTGCAATAGTGCAAACCATTCCCGTGTTCCCCACCGCCTTTCGCCTATGCTCAGGTGTCCTTCGAACCCGTGGGCAACATGTCGCCGAAGTGCACGCACATGGTGAATGCACCGCCTCTCGGGCCTTGTCAAAGCCCTCAAGGACCATTCTCATGTCTTCGTGGTACCTACAACAACAAGATATGTTGTCCTTCCTTCGCAGCCGCACAACATTGTGCGGCTTGCACACCCCTTGCTGCTTCTCAAAGGAACGTTGCCCAATCTTGAGAGCGGGGTACTTGGCTTGAAACCTCCTATATATTACTAGTTGAGAGGCTTCCAACCAATGTTTGCTCACGAACTCCCTCGGTGTTCTCAAAGCACCGGTGTTGGGGTCACGTGCCAACACGACGTCCTTTTTGCAAGGACTAACTCGAGTGTTGTCCGGGTGCAACCAAAAAGCTCTAATAAGAGCACAAGTCGCCATTGTCAAGCATCGGGTAGACAATCTCCGTTCCGCAAGCATCACGCCCTCCCAAAGGCCACGACGCCCTCTCTCCTCAGTTCCCATGTGTGCCCCCTCCCTCAAGTTTGAATTTCCGACCACCCCAAGCGTTCCAACGCGTTGATGCACACCAAGCATCGTGCAAGCCGTACATACGCACCAAGTTATCCTCGGCCAAGTTGCTCCCAAATGCCGCAGCCGCTATCCCCCTCGTTAGACTAACGTTCGCACGTGTGTTTCGTCGTGCTAAGCGTGATAACGCGTCCCTCAAATTCGCCACAACACAATTCTTCACTGTCTCCTCGCGCCGGTCACCTAACGACACCAATGCCGCATTGCACTCCTTGTGCACCTTCGAACTCAAGCCCGCCGGAAGGGACTCGATATACGCCCTCACCGCACCCGCAATGCGGTGAGGGCTTCTCCCAAATGCCGTTCGCATCTTCTCGACCCACCAACCCTTATTCCCGCGCGTCAACTCCTCAAAACCGTCACTTACTTGCGGCAATTGACCTCTAGGACGTTCGTAAGTTTCCTCATGCCCACCTTCCAACTCGTCTGACATTTCCACATCGTCACAAACCTCCTCTGAGTGAGCGTGATTAACATCACCTTGTCCTTTTGCTGATGTCCAGGCCTCGCACAACAAATCTATCTTCCCCACCAACGTCTCAAGCGTATCCATATCATCATCTTTCAGGGGCCACACTCCAAGAGGTATAATGCGAGCGGAATCTCCAACCTCTACGAGAAGGGGTAACAAGTCTATAAGAACGGGAGGAATATCCCAATTCGGTCCCGGATTGTAGGCAGCGTCGGAGCCACACAACGCCAAAAAAACGCTCACTGCAAGCAGCGTAATGTGGAGAGTCGTACATAACACCCCAAATAGCCACGATCGTTGATCCCGCACGAGCGTGACGTTCAATAACCCTTCCCCGATATGCGTCCCTGTCACCAAACAATCTAGTAAGACACACGTAAACCCTTCCTTGACGCGAAGTCTCACAGCAGCACAATCACATGTCTTTTGTACACACGTTTCGGGGTGTAGATATTCATACCGTTAAAGCTTGTGGGATTGGGGCGCCGTTTCGTGCTGCCACCCATATTCGCGCCCTCCTACACCGTTTGCTCCGATTCCAAGACATATCGCGTATGCATATCCATAGTAATATATACAAGTTTGTCTTTCTCTGCAAGCATTTTCACATACTTACTTCCACGAAATGCTTGGGCGGTTTTGTCCTCGATTCATACTGAGCTGACGTGACACGTGCATGAACATTTCTCGTATGTCGGATCCGATCCCAGATCCATCGACGTACGAGAAATGCTTGGGCGGTTTTGTCCTCGATTTATAATGAGCTGACGTCACACGCGCATGCACATTTCTCGTATGTCGGATCCGATCCCAGATCCATCGACGTACGAGAAATGCTTGGGCGGTTTTGTCCTCGATTTATACTGAGCTGACGTCACACGCGCATGCACATTTCTCGTATGTCGGATCCGATCCCAGATCCATCGACGTACGAGAAATGCTTGGGCGGTTTTGTCCTCGATTTATACTGAGCTGACGTCAAACGTGCATAAACTTTTCTCGTATGTCGGATCCGATCCCAGATCCATCGACGTACGAGAAATGCTTGGGCGGTTTTGTCCTCGATTTATACTGAGCTGACGTCACACGTGCATGAACTTTTCTCGTATGTCGGATCCGATCCTCGATCCATCGACGTACGAGAAATGCTTGGGCGGTTTTGTCCTCGATTTATACTGAGCTGACGTCAAACGTGCATGAACTTTTCTCGTATGTCGGATCCGATCCCGGATCCATCGACGTACGAGAAATGCTTGGGCGGTTTTGTCCTCGATTTATACTGAGCTGACGTCACACATGCATGCACAGTTACTGCGTCTCAGCGCCCCAGTTGGTGCAAGCGAGCGGAAGCCATTCTTGAAGAACACTTCTTAGAGCTAGCACTTCGGAAACTGCAATGACCTCAAGAAACCGAGGCGGAAACAACGCGCCCGCCAGAACCCGTGGGTCGAGAGTGTCCCGAAACGCCCCTGAATACCACCGCTGCCATGTCGTTGGATGCGACAGTAAACTAATTCCAGCGCAGACTTGTAGGGTTTGCAATATGAGCTTTCACTTTAGCTGTGCGAATAAACAGTATCCGGCGGTGCAGTGTGGCGAATGCAAAGAGGTACTGGCAGAAGATAGGTGCTGCTATTGTCAAAAGGGGGCTTTCGTTACGCGATGCAAGGTGTGCGGGATTCGCTACCACCCTAAGTGTCAAGAGGCAAGAGGCCTAAAGAGAGATTTGTTCAACTGCGGTCGCGAGGAATGCGTGGAGGAGCCTGGCGGAGGAAGATCGGAGCCCCCTGTCGTGAACATGCACGACACGGAGGCGACGAAACGACTGGGGGAGCTGCCAGGTCCGAAGACCGCCGTGAGGAAAGCATTAGATTGGAATGCTTTCGATCATGCCCTGACAATAGCATACGATAGATGCTATACAGGGCAAGAAGATGGTGAGCACCTTTTCGAATCACATGTTGGTAGAGCCTATAGTCATGCGTATGGATAATGCCCGAAACCCTGCTTGTGTAAACGCGCATGGTTTTGGTGTGGTATGAATTAGGCGGGCTCGACGTGCCTCCTCCGCCCTCACCCCCTGCGCCAGCACCTGAAGTCTGCTGCTTCATCTGCCAGGAAGACGATGGACGTGGAGTACACAAGTGCTCGCACTGCGGTGCGAGCTACCACAACGTCTGCCTTCTAGGCAAAGGCATCGAGGAGGTGAACAATTGTGGCAGGGAAGATATCTTCCGTTGAGCTGGTACGGCCCCAAATCAAAAATTCTTTCGGCCCGTCTTCGGCCCGCCCGGTCCGAACTACAAAATGCCCGCCGCAGGCGCGAAAATTTTAATCTTAAGTATGAGAAAATGCAAAAATCGCAAAAAATTCATCAAATTTTTAGAAATTTGCGCCAAATTGGTTCGGCCCCAAAGCAATTTCTCTTTCGGTCCCTCTTCGGCCCGGGCCTCATTTTGGCGACTCAGTTCGGCCCGGGGCCGGCCAATCGGGGTAAGATATCTTCCCTGAATTGTGGTAGACCGGAGTGCATGGCGAAGCGCACGGTCTACCCAACCTCGCAAGCGGAGAAGGACGCTGCGAAGCTCTCAAAAGTAGGCGCCCTGCTGCTGGAAGGCGCGCTCAAGCAATGGCCACCGCCCCTTCAAGCGGCCACACCCCCCGAGGTTGGTGAGGGGGATGTGGAAGCGCCGTCGGGAGCGGAGCAACCCGCGGACGCTCCCGCCCCCACGAGCACGGAGGTTCTCGCGGCGGGAGAGCCCGCACCGGCGGAGGTGGTGTTGGCTCCGCCCCCAATCACGGGGAGCCCCGCGGCGGGAGAGCCCGCACCTGCGGAGGTGGTCGTGGAGGATGCCGCAATCGCAAAGGGTCCCGCGGCGGGAGAGCCCGCACCGGCGGAGGTGGTGTTGGCTCCGCCCCCAATCACGGGGAGCCCCGCGGCGGGAGAGCCCGCACCTGCGGAGGTGGTGGTGGAGGATGCCGCAATCACAAAGGGTCCCGCGGCGGGAGATCCCGCACCGGCGGAGGTGGTAGTCGCTCCGCCCCCAATCACGGGGAGCCCCGCGGCGGGAGAGCCCGCACCGGCGGAGGTGGTCGTCGCTCCGCCCCCAATCACGGGGAGCCCCGCGGCGGGAGAGCCCGCACCGGCGGAGGTGGTCGTGAAGGCGCCCGCTGCCGCGGATTGGCCGGGGTGGGCGAAGGCCACGTTGGAGCAACGTGTTGCTTTTTATCCCCGTTGGGTGCATCACCGTGATCTGCCGCAGTTAGCACCGGTGGTGTACGTGGCGGGGGATGGGGTGCATGGGAAGGAGGGGTACACGGAAAAGTCCAAGGGGCGTTTCGAGAGGGGATCCGTCGTGTATCACCAAGGGCAAGTATACAAGGGCGCGTATATTGCGGGGACGATCTTGCACGTGAAAGACCGTGGGGTGGTTCACCATATGCGGTGGGCCAATCCACGGCAGATACGCCACCCCGCACCTTACGCACATCTTCAGGATGAACCGGCTCAACCAGGGGAGCACGGATAAAGTTCTGTCCGCCTTCGCTTGTGCACGTGAACATCGAAATTGTCGTCCTCCGTACCTTCAGAGTCCACCTCGTCGATCGTAGTCTCCTCCGCCTCCCTTTTGTTGTTCTCAATACGCACCTGAAAAGGGGATGCAAATATTAAAGTAAACACCCACACGTTAAAAGCCTCGTATTGGTTGTGTCCTTCGCAACAAGTTATGACTTGTGCTGTAGGTCCAACACAATCCACTTGCGCCAGGAAGTGCACTAGCCTACTATCAGCAAAGTAAGCAGCATATCCTGCATACCAACTAACTAACTGTATCATTAAACCTTTATTCAATTGGGAGTAGTTCGAGATGCTAGGGGGAAACTGCAATTCACTTGGCCAATATTGCGGCCTTGGCTCCTTGATTAAACTTTCAAGAGGTCCTAGCAACCCACGAACTAGCTTACGCAACTCCGGAGTCCCTAAAGGTTTCGCAGTAACTACTTTGGAGCAACGCGACCGCATACCATATACTTTGAATATTAAACTCACAGCTGTTTCTGGGTTTGCCCCTAGGTTTTGCCCCTAAAACCCTGAAGAAACTAACCTTAGAAGGTGTCACCTTTCAGTCTCTCACCAGTAATAGCTTGGGACACCTAAGCACCAACAAGTAGCATTCGAGTATTTACTATCGCACGCTCTACACTAGAATGGGTACACTGAAATATTTGGGACCGTTCGTTCGATATCGCTGTGCGAAATGCGAATAGTGAATGTGACCAGCGCAGGTTATCGAGTTGTCACATACACACAGTATCAGTCACGAGTAAGTAATTCAAGATAACATAAGATGCAAGTGTCACCACAATTACTCGAAAGATATGTCTAAGCAAAGCATAAGCATAATGGCTACTGCCCGACAGTCCTTGTGGGAGGACCGAAACGGCGTTGGGTCCTCCCACAAGGACCGGTGTTGCGGGAATTCTTTTAGCCGTCCTCTTGACGGTCTTAGTGCCTACCCTTCGGTTTTTAGTACACTTAGGACCTAAACTGAGTGTCCATATGCGCCATCAACCGTATATCGTCATTAAATGACTATATTCAATGCATTTGTAGCATGCACCCTATCATTTTTGAGTTGCAACTTTTGTAGGACGTTCAAAAATATGCCATTCCATTCAAATATTTTAATCCAATAGAATTCCAGGTCAAACAAGCCGCCCAAGTACAAAATTTTATCCTAACATCATACCCAATCATACTTGCAGGATTATACATGTTGGCGACCTCGTATTGGATGTATATACGCACTCAAATAATCGACCTTACACCTGTAAAACACATTTTTGATCCAAGATTTTCAAATGTTTTTTTTCGTTACTACGGATACTATGAATGCCAAATAGTGTTCGGATATGATAGATGTATGATGTGCCACGTCGCATACTTCATGTAAACATGTTTATCGATTTTTAGAATGCTTAAGCATGTCAATATGTGCAGTAGTCTACTCGGAACATTGCTTTGGAATTCGGCGAGAGCAGATTTTTGGATGGCCGATTTTGATGAAATCTATTTTTTTCGTGGGTGCATGACATTGTGAGGGATATATACCGCAGTATTGTGGATTCCGAAGATGTTGTACATTGTAGAGGGCACGAATAGGTCATGTTGAAGTATTTTTAAGTGCAGTGGGCACTAGGAAGGCCACTTAGTGAGTGTAGGTGGCTTGGGAACTTCCGGTCCTTGTGGGAGGACCGGCCTTTTTATTTAATTTCGAGCGGTTTCACCCCCACTTTTCAATAACGTAAACCACATCGCTACACCGAGTATTACACCCAACACACGTTTTTAGATAATTATTGGACACCTAAATATGACCCCAAAGCACTCATATACCAACTATTACCGGAATATCCTAGTTCACTAGATATCAGAGGGTCCCGAACTGTGTGGATAAACTGTCATAAGATAATAAACCCTAAGCTAGATATACCCGGAACGGTCTCGCAACGGTCTCGGATACTAGCCTACCTGTGACAGCGTGTGTCACAGCACGAACCTATAGATCAGTCAGCGGTCCAGTGTTGGTCCTAGGGGTCTGTCATAGGGGCCTGCACCGGGACTCCCAGTCAGGGCTGCCTATACAGATTCCAGCACACCACCCCAGCACTGTGGGTGGTGACTGTCTAGGAGAGTCAGAATGTTAAGATAAGTTAGGGTAGGAGCTAGGGTGACAAACCTAACTGCTAATTCAACTGTGCAATTCTGATACACAAATTGAAACCCTCTAGCCGGCACAAGTGCAGAAACACACAGGCATATAGGTCCTGCCAAACCACTGAAAGGCACTGTGTCAGCAAGTCAAATTGAAGAGTTCAAAGTTGTCAAAGCAAAAGCATAAACCAGATTGAAGACCGGGTTGAGGTCAAAGTACATCTCAGCACACCACCATGAAAGTGGTGTACTGCCAGAACCAGAAGTAAACTACTCGGGGTCAATGGCCAGAGGAGCACCGTCACCACAACGAGCACTGTAGTAGTCCACAGCAGCACGGCGGAGTAGCACAGGGCTGCCAAAATGCAAGGTGTCGATCCCTGAGAAATCATTCGTCAGAGAATTTGACGGAGTCGGTGTTGTTGATCCGTCGATCACGGGAGGCTGCACCGCACCAGGGTGCTGCCAAGTGCTGCCCGACGGTGGTGCCTCGTCATCCGAAGACGATGCCGGCGACAACGGAGGACCACCCTCAAATAAGATGCCAGGTGGCGGCGGTCCGGGATTCCACGGCACCGGAGCCATGTAGAGGCCCTGCCGCCGCTGCACCCGCCGGTGGCGACGAGGCGGGATGGCACATGGCACCGTGTCAAGCGGTGACTCCTCGCCCTGCACAGCACAGGCTGCAGCGCAGCCCGACCCGATACCTGCACAGGGTCGACGTCGTTGGCCACCGTGTAGGTGGCTGCTCCTACCCCCATGACAGAGATCAAGAGAATGAAAGAGAGAAGGAAGGGCATCCCCCACAAGCCCGCGTGGGCGGGGAAGCCCCACGGAGGCTTTCCACAGCCGTAGCTGCGGGGAGCACCCTCACGCCAATCCTCCAGAGCACCACCAGAGTGAGGTGCTTGGGCCGCGGGCGTCGACGAGTGATTTGCCGAGATGGCCGAGGCCCGCGGCTTCACGATGAAGCTGCCGTCAGCGAGGTCCTCGTAATCGTCGGTGTCGTACCCCGTGAGATCAACCTGTCCGATGGCGGCGTGGTTCACGGTCTGAACGAACCCAGCGAACTCACCGTCCGCGTCCGCTGTGGTGGTCACCCGCGCCGATTGAAGTGGCGCGGGCTTCACATCTTCTCCCTGCGAGACCGGCATAGCAGGGGCCGGCACGGCGGATGCCGATGCCGCCGCACCACCTGCCGGAACCTGCTCCTCCGGCGTGGCCACCGCCGCGGCGGGTACGCACACCAGAGCCGAAGCCCCCTTGCCGTCACCGGCAGGAGGCGGGAAAGATGCGTGAGTGTAATGCACCTGTGGGTTGGCCGCGGAGTGAACCTCCGCGGCAAGATCGTCGAGCCTGCGGAGAATGTCGTCCCCCTCGGAATCCGGCTGCTGCTCCACGGTGAAGCCGTAGGCGGACACGTCAATGCCGCCCACCGCTCCCGCAGAAAGCACCGCGGGCGGCCCGTACGCGGCTGCCGCACGCGCGAAGGACTCCGCTCCGTCATCCGCCGCCTGCTGGAACAACGCACACATGGCGAGTGCGTGCACCCCCTCTGCGTCCTCCTCGTCGATGGGAACGCAAAATGCCGCGGCAGAGGTGGGCGGGTGTTGGCGCCCGCCCAACGGGCAGTCGCGGTAGAAGTGATACGCCTCACCTTTCCCCGCCTTCTTGCACCTACCGCAGAACGGCCTTGCCCGTTGATCGTCACGGTCGAATCCCACCGGTGGGGCCTTGTGGGTCCCCACACGGAACCCTCGCGGCTGCTGCCCCCGCTGCTGCTGCTGCCGCTGCTGCACCCGCTCCCGTTGTTGACGCACAACCGGAGCGGCTTCACCTCGCTGCCGCTGTACGAGCTCCGTCAGCTCCGTGATCTTCTGGAGCAGCGCATCGTACTCACTGCTGGAGAGGTGTGCGGAGACCCCGCCCGCACCAGAAGCTGCCTTCCCCCCGTCCGTCTGCGCCCAAGACTGATAAATCTCGACCACCAAGGAGCGAAGAGAAGCAAGGGACACGTGGGACAGGTCGGCAGCCATGGGATAGCGGACCTTTACCGCCGCGTAAAACATGGGGTCGAGGCGGGTGTAGAGAGACAATTTCCGTGTTGCCTCGGTCGGAGTCCAGTCTGAAGTCCTGTTGTCCCGCACCAAACGCTGTTCCTTAGCCAAAATCGGCTGCGGGTCAACGTTTGCGGGATAACGTAAAGCCGCATGCTCCTCCTGCTGCGATTCCCGCAGCGCCACTGGTACAGAGCCCTTGATGATGTCGACAAGAGCACGCCGTCCATCTCGGTCAGTCGAAGAATCCGTACCAGTGAGCCAGACGTAGGCGTTGCTGTGCTTCTCCACCACGAGAGCCAGAACGTCGTACAAGAGGCCATTCACCTTGTTGACCACTGGAGCCAGAGGGTCGTCGAGGTCAAAGGCACACAGTTCCAGTCCGGCCGACTGAAACTCCGTACGCAGCTGCACCACCAGGTCGGACAGAAGGCCAGCGTCGTCCGTACCGCGGAAATGATGTTTCTTGTCACCAAGAATATCCTCACGGATACTCTTGGCCCAAGCCCGATGGAGACGCGCTTTGTAGATCTCGTCCGCCAACTTGGATTGCTCCTGCAAGTAACGTCTGACGGCCACGTCCGCGTCTTCGTTCGATGCAGGGTTGGGGGTAGGAACTGAAGGCGTAGCTGCCGTCGGCGTGTTCCGTACCCCGTCGATCAACCTCAGAGAGGCGTCGATGTCGCTGTCCCTCGTGAGGGACTTCTTGGATCTCGTTGTGATTCCCATCTCTAGATAAGCCTGAGGGGAGGCGGTACGCTGCAGCACGTTTGGGTAGGGTCGCGGAGAAAATGTGACGTCACAGACACGGAAAGAGCGGCCGGGCCATGCTAGCGAGGGGCGAAGGAAGATGTCGTCGAAGTCAAAGGTGCTTAAGTCACCAGCCCAAAACACGGCAGCAGGCGGGATCAGAGCGAGCAGAGAACCGCGAATGATGAACATTGCGACGACGAGACCCAATCCAAGCCGGCACCCCATAGCTGCGGCCCAAATCGCTCACCGCAAGCCGCTCATCTCAAAATCTCCACTAATGCCCAAACGCGCAGACGCGCACCACCTCTCCGAGCGGCCGTTTAGCCAATCATGGCCAAACTAGCAAGTGGAATAAAGCGTGGATGGGGCCACGACCTACCGGAATATCCTAGTTCACTAGATATCAGAGGGTCCCGAACTGTGTGGATAAACTCGTCATAAGATAATAAACCCTAAGCTAGATATACCCGGAACGGTCTCACAACGGTCTCGGATACTAGCCTACCTGTGACACAGCGTGTGTCACAGCACGAACCTATAGATCAGTCAGCGGTCCAGTGTTGGTCCTAGGGGTCTGTCATAGGGGCCTGCACCGGGACTCCCAGTCAGGGCTGCCTATACAGATTCCAGCAACTATATCGAAAAAACGCGGCATATATCCCAAATAAATTCACTTCGGTCCTTGTGGGAGGACCGGACCTTCGGGTAGTAGCCAATAAGTAGTGAATAGCTATTGATACAACAAAGTATACTGTCCAACTGTACATAAACCATACTTGATATATTACTGTGCTCTATTATTACTTTTCACGTAGCAGTTTTTTCAGTTCCCTAATCTCTTTCGCTTGTTTGGCTAGCTTGCTGTTGTAAGATTTATGTTTCTTCGCTGGCGAGGGCCCTTGCTTGTGTCAAGCACTTTTCGTTTTGCACTTACGACCAGATTTTTCACGGGCTGGCAGTTGTGCGTTGAGTTCGTCCAAGTTGATCGTTTTCTCCAAGTGCAAAACAAGCTGTGAGTGTGAACACACTCCCCCATGCCAAAAGCCTTTGCAGTCGCACCGCCAGTGTTCTTGTTCGGGGGAGGCTCTCTAAGAGCCTCTCAGTCTTCTTGTGCAATGCAGGGAACCTAGTTCAGTCCTACAAGGAGATATATT